>JAMKCH010023649.1:0-64565 GCA_023653785.1 Ophioderma brevispina
TAATCCACTAGCGGACTATTTTGGGATCCCGTGCGCGGAAATGATCCCCCGTTTCCTTATAGGACGGATTTTTGTTTTGCGCACACCTCGCAAATATTCCACTACGGACGAGTTGAGGATCCCGTGCGCGATTATTCCACTACGGGACTATTTGTGGCAGGGGTCGCAGATAGTCCACTAATGGATTGCTTACATAACTCAAAGCGGCTTACAGTTGTTATAAACATCGGTAAAATACTGTACTGTCAGGGTTACTGTCTTGATTCATTTGGGGGGTTGCCGCTCAAACACGAGGGTTGCCCGCCATCTTCTTGCACAAAGACTAAACCGTGCTCTTCACGCCTTGTACTTCCATTTCACCATCCCGACTTTGCAAGTGTTGCTCTCGATTGACCCCTTCAAATACTTAAAACCGACAAGAGGTAAACCGCACGATTTTATGGTCGCAATAATAGGCCTTTTATGGCAAAGTGGTCCGACCTGATTATCGATTTCTTTTATTCTAATGCAACACTTAAAATGTCTCAACCTATAAGACTTCAAGAAAGGTTTCCTTTCAAGTTTTATGAAAATAAATGTTTTGCAAAAGACTGGAACAACATAAAACCCCGTCAGTAACATCCTACAAAATTTAATACCAAAAAAAAAAAAAAACAAATTGTAAGGAGCAAAGTTATGTAATAAAAATCAAATTTAAAATTACAGAGACCAGATTTTGGGTAGACCACTTTACCCAGGACTTCTCATGCTTAGACCAATATTGGTGTTTTTAAAGTATAACAGTCAGTATCAAGTGTTATTGAATTCATCCATTGACGTTTTGATTATTTGGTTCAATGTACATCTTCTCTGATGGTATACAAGCATATTTTAGGGGGTGTCACAAGCCAGAGTGGTGATTGAAGGGTAATCCCAAGTATTCTTGACACCACGGAAATGCGTTCGATACTCGTCTGGTTATCTCCATGGGTGAGGTACTGAATAAAACCACACAGATGAAAAGTGTTCATTATTTTTCCGCTCGCCATGTAATTTTATTGTCGCCCAAACTACTAGGGACAATGCAACTCTGCTCGATAATAGGGTGACCCAAAATGGCAACGGTACTGATATTGCCATTGTCATAAATTGCATTTTTTGTCTTATATAGTGAATCTATGGGCGTAGACCAGTTTGATGCTTAAAATGCTTTACGGTGTTGTAAGATATTGAACTTGTTTTCATCGTCTGTAGTAAAAAATGCCAACCTTGTACATGGCCTCAACCTTTCGCCATTCGACATATGTGGTTGTGTAAAGAATGTTCCGATGGGGAGCGGGTCCACATAATGATAGTCCAGAAAAATGGTAATCAAACACGAATCAGGCACGGTATCCCTTGTCTGCCCGCTCATTTAATGTCATTTCGCCGTAGTTAATTAATCGGCCCCATTATTATTAATTCCAGTTTGAGTAATGATTAAGTGTCAATTTCAGCTCCTTGATAATATATAATCCGTTCTTAATGAATTTCAAAATCGAAACCTGACGGTTTGAATTATCTTGCAAGGATTTTATCTCGCATCCTTTACTCAGATTGCGAGCATCCTTCGAATTCAAAATATTTCTCACGATTGGCAGAATTACCTGATCTGACCTGAGATTGCTTAGGATGGCGCTATACAGTATTGCCATTCGCAATCAGACGGGGTCGGTCGAGATGTCTCCTAAAAATGATACCTGGAATCGGTAGTTATTGTTTAATTCTGAGGACAATAACACAATACCAACATGAACCACATCCAGGTTATGATGCGCCGATCGTTAATATCGTTGGAGACTTCCGTGCTGTAATTAACCCTCGTATACCCTGAGCCATTTTTTTGTAACAAAACTCCGAAGGGGGGGGGGGGTGGTTACCACCCCTGTGATTTTCGTTACTGAACATTCGATTCCTGTAAATTTTTGGTACCAAAGGATAGCTTAGAGTTCTTCTTCCATTGGGTACCAAAATAAAGTACTAACATCCCCCATTATTGACGTCACCATGACGTCATATGTTAGGAAAAGTACGAAAATTAAAAAAAAAAAATAATAATATAGGGGGGAAATTGATATTTCGCAATTGTAGCGACTCAAAAACCCCCCTATATAGCTCAAAGCTAATGCTTATAAAACACTAGTCATTTCCCTCACGTATAGTCAAAAAACCGCATGAAAACTGATTTTTCCTAACCTTTTTGGAGAAAAATGATGTTTTTACTGTGGTGTCTATGGAAATGGCAGTTTTTGGATCATGCACCACTTTATGACGTCCATTGTGTGAAGTATAATGCTAGGATGGTGGTACCTCATTTGTATCAATGGAAAGAGGAGGACCACAGCTATCTATTAGTTACCAAAAATCAAGTGTCTGTGATGTTCTGTGCCGGTTGTGTTAGGCATGTTGGTTTAATTCTCTTCCGGAGCGGGGGTGGTTACCAACCCCCCCCCACCCCCCAGCCCCGATCACTTTGGGATCACCTGTATCTTACCTAACCCGGTGGTTGTTTGGTTTTGGATTAAAAGGAGCCAAATGTGAATTGACAATTAACATTAAATAATTATGAGCACAAAAAAAGGGGTTTTAGCAAGCCGGGGAAAGAACTTGAAGGGGGGGTGGTAACCACCCCCCTTCGGTAGACGAGGGTTAAGGACACAGACCTCTTAACTAATCGATGAAATCAGTAGGGGGAATCAATACAAAAAGGAAAACTACTGGCTGGTGTGTAGTGGAATCGGCCGCTGGACTGTTGTACTGATTATTGGTTATAGGGTCAAAGATAATGATCTCTTTTAAAGATTTTTACATATTCTCTGGATCGTTCTTTGGACGGAAAAGCTTTCAGGATGGGATCTTGTATGTGGGAAACATGGAAACTATTTCTATGCGAAGCTCAGTCAAGTATTATGCCACCTCAAAAGATCACAACATCAAACACTGTCCACAATGCGACAAAGCTTCTTAGTGGGTCAAACTTGATAAATGATGGCATAATCACCTTTTACTTATAGTGTTAAATGTTTAAGAAATTTCTTAGTATCATATTTCTGACTCAGTTTGATTTTGTAATGATATCATTAAATCTCGCAAGAAATCACACTACTACCCATTGGGTATACAAAATTTAAATCTAATTCAGGATTGCGCACCCATTCATTGTCAGGGCAAACCTATGCTGAACAACTTGCCATCAACAATCAAGAACTGATATGGAAAACATCAATTGAGTCAATTCAGGTCAAAGATTAATCAAATGTAATTTGGGTCCAAATATATTTGTTGTGACGCTTCATGTATTTGTGTATCTGTATATTATAATTGTTATGTTTTCTATATTGTATATAATGTAAACTGCTATTTTCTGTAGTGAGGGCCTGCTTAGAAAGCAGTGCTTGAAATTGAAGTGTTTTTTTTTTTTTTTTTTAAATATTTAAATAATAATAATAATAAAAAATAATAATAATAAAATAATAATAATAATCCCTAACGTCCCTTAATCGCTTCAAAACCACCTGGCAAAAAAAAAATCACCAGAGCGGACTCCTTGCTTGGGTTAGTAGTGGGAAATTGCTCATAGGTCTGGACAACAAAACTGCCGTTACCTCACTTTTGCGGTGATTATCAGATTTTCGCTGGGACTGTTGATATATGAAAGCACAATTAGCATGGTCTCATCGTAAGCAGATATTTATTTTAACCTAATGGTCACTGACACTTTATTCAATAATCAAGGGAGTGGTATTTTCAAGGGAGTCTAAATTTAGACAGGTGTAGAAGTAATATAGTCCGCCGTACTCATAGTCCGGCACAACGGTAAAGAATAGGCACTAGATCCAGTGAACTCTTCACGAAACATAGTTTCGTTCGTCTATGGAGCGCGGGACTGTGCTCCCGCCGGGCGACTATAATTACTTTCACACGGTTTGAAAACCAGTGTTAGTTTTTAATGAATGGACCCTTTTCATAATAATGTTGTCAGAGGTACTGTCCTCGTAGTCTGGCCATTTCTTCTCAACATTGAGTGATGGGGGTTGGGAAGGACTAAGTGTAGTGAAGGTTGGGCGCTCTCGATTGAGTGTAACAGATGGTTGGATATGTTCTTGATTCTCGCACGGTGGGAGCAATATGAAAATGGTTACAAATGTTATCCAAATAGTAGCTTACTTTAAATTTCCAAAAACTTCCGATAGTCGATACAAGGTTGCTGTCGCGAAGATACAATTTAGAAAGAATTTAACAAAATGAAAACGATTGCCTCAAAAATACATTAAAGTTCATTTGAAAATGATATTAAAAATATATATTTTGTAAATGTGAGAAAAAAGTGGTCAGGTTTGGCCATTGGCCAGGCAAGGCAGGAACGGTTTCAACGCCTGTTCGTTCTTATAGTCTCGTCTACAAGGTTACGGTTAGCTCTTATTCAGCTACAGGACACTCTGCTAGAGGGGACCTCGATTCTCCTACAAGAGCTAGTGAAAATTCATGGACTCACCAGTAATTAGTCACAAAATTTGCTTTAAACCAGACCTCTCAGAGCTTCTTCACAAGGTCACAGTCGGGCACGATCCTTCTTTAAGACACGCTTTTTGTTGTTCTTGGGGTGTCTGATAAGCCTGCGCCACCATGTGTACTTAGTGCCTGCAGCTGACGGCCTGTTTACCTCGCGGGGTCCTTCTCCCTCTTATTCGCTAAGGACCACAGACGAGCCTCTGCGCCCTCAAGACTGTTGAAGAGTATCAAGTGAAAGGAAATTGCCTTGAAAAAAAAAGTGTTTTAAAGATTAAGATTAAGGGCTACATTGGGCAATCCCACAAGTAAGATGGTAATATGCAGTAATGTTCCTTATTTCGTCATGATAATCTTCGCCATTCGTTTCCATAATGTACTGAACTCGGTGTCTTCCATTCGTTTCCGTGTGTTGACACCAGACTTTACTTTTCTTTCATGTTCAGTTCACAACTTTATCATCTGTGTACATCTGCTTATTTAAATCATTTTTAATATTACACATAATTTAGTATTCCTATATTCCCTTACTTGCGGTAGAGCATCAAGTTACGCTACCTCAATATTAGTAAGTGGAAAGTTTAGGCGACAGCTGAAGGATGGAATGTGAAAAGTACAGACTTTTTTCTATTCATAGATTTTAGTTCATTTAGAACCTAAGTCAATAATTTTGGAGGGTGTGCAAAAATTGTTACAGTGCACCTTTTGAAATCAGTATGGCTGCTTCCATGTCAAAATCACTAAAAATACCTAAGTATTCGGATATGATAGAGACCAAAGATTTCTCGGTACTCCGGTGTTTATAAGCACGATCAGATATTCCTGGAGGAGGGCGCCTCTCAATTTCAAACAAAATCGTGTTTTTTGCATGTACACATTATGGGGCCATATACTAATCCATGTGTGAAATACTAGCTTAATCGAATTCTCATATAGAAAAATACAATTGTTATAAAATTCCGGGATCCCGGAATTTTTGTTATTACACAGTATCCTATGGGAACATTAATACTAACATACATGTTTTACTGCATCCAACAAACGAAACAATCCGCTTCATCTCAAATTTCGGCATTGTGCATTTTAGGTTAATACTTTAGTTCTAGTTGACTTATTTTTCATATTGCACAAACAAATCATATTTCGAATCTCTGAGTCAGGCTTTAAGTACGAGGAAGTGTTGGTTAAAATGTAATTGTTTCTTGACATCGCCTCAAAAAATCCAATATGGCTGAAAAGTCAAAATATGCTCTCAGAATCATTAAATGATCTTAACACCTCCATATAACCTATTTACGCTATCTGAAGCATGGAACACGCCAAAATATGTTATGCAGGGGTTTCAAAAATCTGGTACACAATGATTACATCTGCAAACAAGTGTTACTTTAACACCTCTAGACTGCATTTCCAACGCATTGCGGACACGTCAATTGTTCTGCACATTTTGACAGTTTAGAGGCTGATTATAGTGTTTATATGATGCTTTATGATTTACCACTTATGAGATACATGATTTGATCACTAGAAAACCCTTATTGGCCATTTCCTGTAATGACATTTTCAAAATTCAGATTGCAGCCAATACAGCCGCCTTTAAAAATAGTAAACCCCTACATTTATGTGATATTATATGTACATAATCAACGAATTATTATATAAAGGTGTAACTTATGGTATGGGATAAGTATTTGACCATTTGACATGCTTATCTGGAATTTCTGTTTCGTTAGCATGAAAAAATTAAGAAGGGGGACAATGTGGCTGACTTTTTACCTTCTTAAAAACCTAGAAATTACGATTACATCTGTATTGTATTTGTCAAAAGTTTTTTTTAAAACACCCAACAAGATATTAAAGTTAAATTAGAGTATGAGATGTATGCCTTTGAGCCATTAATAACTCGTATCTGGTATATTGGTTTTGACAACATACTTAAAAATTCAAATAATGCGGCCAGTATATTAGAATAGATGACAATTCGTAGGTTGTAAAGATCTTAAAAGGCCGCATATGGGCTCCATCCTTGATTGGTAAGTTGATACACCACAATTAAAATGGTCAGATATGAATCCAGGGTATGAAGTGCAGAATTATGCCTCCATCACAAATACTTGATGAATTATGGTCACGTGATGATTTCAGGGGACGACTGTTTTATGGTGGCCCCCATATTGGGTTTGATGGTAATGTTGTGATAAATCAAGTCAATTGTGTTATATATCTTGGCTTATAAAGAACATAGAAACGTAATTCCACCATTTTAACGTTTGTTGGCGGATGTCCATCTCAATGCAAACATATTAGATCATTGTGGCTGTGACGGCTATCTTGAAATTCAAAATGGCCGCCAAGGGAAGTTGATTTTTTGAGCTTCGATACATGTCTCTGAATGAAACAGTAGAGGCATGGCATGATTATGGCAATATAACGCATCATGTTTTAGGGTCCAGAAATCCAATAAGAACAGTAATAACAACAATGGGACCATGTGGTTGTGGAAGCACTTGAATTCAAAAGGCCGCAAGGGAAGACGTTTTTGTTGCCCACATTCGGTCTCAATACCACAAGTATCATTGATCTATGTCTATCTGTAGCCCAAGGCTTATACCCATTTGTTTCAAGGGGTCCAGGAATCCAATATAATGTGTTAACAACAATGGATATTTCGAACATGGCAGCCATTCTTGAATTTCACTGGTCAAGAAAAAGAGTTTTGCATACAAAGGTATGCAGAAACACATAGGTAGGGTATAGTAGTACTGAGTGTGCCCCTGCAAAAATTGTAAGGTTTCAAGGTTGAGTGTGAAATTATGTTTTACTGCTAGCATCTAAACCTTTATTGACATTTTCTGACACTGACACGTTGTGTAACAGGCTCGCAATTCAAGTTGGAGGACGGTATAGCTGAATTCAAAGATCTTCAAAACGCTAGTTAGAAATTACCAACAAATCTCTCTTATTTATTAACATCCCAGACGTTTTGATAAAAGGAAAAAAAGGTAAAGTATTGATATTATGTCTTCAAAAAAAAAAGTGGCCTATTAGAAGGTCATATCTAATGTTTTGATTTGTAAAAATGCTTTCCCCCCCTTCAAGATGTCAGCCACAATGAATTACCTTCAAAAATCTAAAAAAAACATCTGTAATATGTTACTAGCATATCCTGAAATTACAGATTTTTTAAAAAAGTGTAAAAAGTACGAGTATATCTTTAACCATTAAATTATATTTATTATAACAGTTAGTCCATAAGCCAGTTTCTGTACGGGCTTTAAAATTAGAGTTTGTTGCACCCACCTGGTGATTAATTTTCCAATATATCACCTTCTTAAGGGGTGTCCCCCTGACTAGGATTTAGGTATGTTTCCGCCCCGAAACTGTTGCTTGCACGATTAGCGCGTACGGCCTAAGTCAAAATGGACACCATGTATTTATGAAAAAATGCTATAGTATTTTCGTTTTATAGATAAGAATTTTGGCTAGGACTAAACGAAATGAAGTAGAGTTTTCCTCATAAAGTGGGCTTTAAACATTTAAGTGTCAAAAATGCAAAAAATAAAAAAAATAAAAAAAATGTCTAAAATTGCCAATTTATGGGTAGAATGCGAGTTAAGTGTTTTGAGAGCACCAAAAGAGGATTAATGACATTTGAATATTGCGGACATGATCTGAACTCATGATGGCGGCGGTTGATTATACCGCTCCGGGGAACCATAATCAAGAAGAAAAAACGCCCCTGCACATCCTTTTCGACATAATACCAACCATAAGGAAAAACGAATTGATAACTGTTTCCGCAATCTTCTTTTGTACTGTCTGGACAATGCAGACCAATCAACATAGGTGACGCTAGGAAGAAAGATGATCTCGGCAGCAGTCAGTAGATAGGGAGAAGGAGCTGGTGGTACAAGTCAGAAACAAAGATAGCACGTGATGTGCCTCGAAGAATCTAGGTCTCACCAATTTGAATTTTTCCTTCTACATATCGACAACTTTTTCACTTCTTATTAATGCATAGAGATTTTATTTTTACGGGGAGGAAACAACATATGACGTCACTGAGTAGTCCTAACTACAGTCCACACCCATTTATTATGAGTTTATTGCATTCGGTGATATGAGGGTTGTTCCTATGAACTATTATAGAGTCAGTTAAACTATGTTATATAGCCCAAGTAGAAACCGTTATTGTGACGCATTCTCTTGGACTTGTCCAAGACCCAAACTTTAATATGTTTATACATCTTGGAAAATGTTTAGGTCATTATTAGAAACTCTTGTTAAATAACATCGAAAAAGCTGGGTAGGGCTGCTTTTCGTCCTGAGTTACGTACTCTAGAGCGAATATAAGAACCGAAATCTTTAAAAACAAGCCTGTACGTAAATATAAATGACCATACATTCTTTTGGAGCTCCAAAAAAATATCACCCAGGTTCTATTTCAAACAATTGTCCATTTTAAGTTCATTTAGCAAAATAGTATCTTTGCGGCGCATTTGGACGCCCTAATGGGTAATAAGCCCCCTTTAGGAACGTTTGAAAAAGGTGGATATCGCGTAGTCGTGGATAATTAATTTCTATCTGTCATGAAAGTTATATGGCGGTTTTTACATAAAACAATAGCGGCCATTAATGGGCAGCAAAACACGCTAACGTGCAGCTTTATGAGCGGGAAACATACCTCATGCTAGTCAAGGGGACATCCCCCTTCAAAGGTGATTATGGGAAAATTACATCACCAGTGGGGTGCAACGAACGGAAAAACTCTTCAATGGATGGCAGTATGGACTAATGAGAAAGTATATTGGCATTTTTTTGTTTTGGTTAAAGACATATTCAAAATGGGGGGGTCAATACATTACAACTATATGGCCAGTTTAAGGTTTTTAAAGATAATGAAAGATGCCTTAAATTGCACCCCATATTGAATTTTATGCAAGTTAACAAAAGAGAAAACTCAGATCATGACTTTCAACAGTTTCTAGTCAAGACGAGAAGTGAAAAACAAATATCGTTGTCATTAAGGTGTGAGTGTAAGTTCATCACATGTGCTTATGTTTTTGATTATTTTTAGTTAGTCATTATTTGGCCGGCACAGCAATAAACAATACAAAGATCAGTAATAAACAACTATATAGAAATAAAATGAAACTTAGGAGCTGCCAGGGGTGTTTGAGAAGCACAAAACGCACTGTCCCCAAAGGTGCAGCACTCCCTTTCTCAGAAGAATCCAAGACAACCAGAAAATTCATACATCCAAAATAATGGCACACATCAAAATATTGCACAAAGTTCCAAAATTAAACTAAACTATGCAAAAAAAACAAATAATAAGACAAGGTTGATATTAGTTACAAAATTAAAATATGCTAAAATGTACATGAAGTGTGGGTGTGTGTGTATTGAGTATGTGTGTGTATGTGTATATGTTGGTTTTTGTTGTGTGTATGTGGTGCATGTATGTGTATGTAGGAGCTATCTTTGTTATGTGTATGTGTCCACAATGCCTGTGTGGAAGTAAATGTACACGCACGCCCTTCTTATGCACGCCTCCTTCTCCACCTTCCCCCCCCTTTTTTTTGCGTTTTTTCTCTTTCCCCCTTCCTCCCCCTTTTTTCGGTAAGTGAGTGTTATGTGAGTGTTGATAAAAAAAACTAGCATTTCTTAAAGTTCCCGCTAGAAGAGTTTTAAAAAGAACTAATACTGCAAATGATGTGAGATCTAATGAGACGAGGGAGAGTTACCCAGATAACAGGGAAGCTGACAAATGGCTATCTAGACAAGACAAGCATAGGAGCGGTTTTTTGGAGTGACATCTTGTTTGCAAGTAAGATCATCCGTGTGTGCTCAAATTCTCAATATTGATTTACGTCGACACATCCACACAAGGGTGAACAGTGTCAATAACTGGCATTATAAGGCTACTGTAGAGAGAAGAACAGCTGGATTATTATTCCCAGCAACCACCCTAATAAACCCAGTATAACTTATTGCACTTTTGAAACTGCATTTACATGACAATTCAGGATCAAATTCCTTAGCAAAGATCACGCCTAACAAGGCCGAAGAGGGTCAGGTTTTACATGTTTGGTATTATTTACATAGTAGAAGGAATAGGCTTTAACTTTTGCGCGTGTAATGCACAAATAACTGACACTTTAGAGGGTTTGAATTTAGGCATTATTGTCTGACCCCCATTTAATTTATACAAGATCGGATTGAAGCACGAGCAGAACAGTAATACTTCTGAATTCCTGAGTGAAAGTGGTCGTCGCATTATTGGTATTATCGACGAAGCATATGAAGTTGAGATCGTTAACATAAATGTTGAAACAAGAGTGGCCCAGCACAGATCCTTGAGGAACTCCTGATTGAAAACTTGATCCACTCTGAGCTGGAACCACGAAACATAACACGTTGCTGTCGACAGGTCAGGAAAGAAGTTAGCCAATTTAAAAGCCCCCATGGAACCACAGATACAGATACTAGGTGTTTTAATTTAGTGATGAGAACATGCTGAAGAAATTGAACGCCAAATGCCCACGACTGTAGTCCACTGCAAATCAGACTCAATACGTGCCGTTGATTTGAAACGTCGATTCAAGGGCTTGCCAGCATTCAGTTGCTGCCTACACATCGGCTGTGGCAATGATTTTCAGGTATTTAAACCATGGATTTTAAAAGCAGGCCATTAGCATGAAGAGGAGACTAAGTTACATGTCACAAACCAGGGCTTCAAGCATTTTTCAAAACAATAGCTGTTAGGCCTATTGGCCAAGGGGGTGAAGCCCCATAAACCAAGTTGTCCGTGCTGGGCGCTGACTTTTTGGATATTGCACGGAATATTATTACTTTTGGGTGCTCTGTATCACACCATATAATGTCCAATTCGACACAAACAATCCGGCAAAAAATCAGTTGTTGGAGTTGGGTGCTATTGGGTGGTTTAAATTTGTCTACCCATTTGGCCACACAACGAGGTGAAAGGACACGTCAAGTCTTGATTTAAATAAACCGCATCAATGAATACATCTTTTAACCTAAGAGCGCATTGCCATTTGAGCAAAAAAAGAGTATTCTGAGCACAATGATCAGGGGTGGGCACTATTATACACATTGGCCACCTCTACACATACCTCATTTGTATCACTACCGATATTTGTGTATATAGCCAGTGAAGCGGCACCCACAGTATCATGAGCGGAGGCAGCCATTGCGTTCTATTGTTGGTACTTTTTTTTTCTATTGTGGTCGGCAAAACATGCCAGACGATGAATTTCTAAAGATATCGTAAACGTTTTGACTCTCTATCTATTATAGAACCTCTTTGGCTATTGGTCGGTAATTAGTCAACAAAGAACGGTTGCCCTTTTTATAACTGGAAATTATTGGCTATTTCCAACAGTCGGTTAGCTTACCAGAAGACAGCGACAAGTTGAAGAGCGTGGCAGAATCGGGAGCGATATTAGTCGAACACAATTTAACTACGACCCGATTATGTCCGGTCACAGCCTTGTCGGGAGACAACATCCTTATTCTCTTAAGCACAATATCAGTCGTCACACTGAAATCAGACAGCTTTGGAACATCTAACTCTGGGGAGGTAAGTTCCACATGTTCAACTCGTATGAGTAAAAAAAATAGCAAAAAGGTCAGTAAACCCTTGCATTTTGAAGACTCAGTACATGGTTTATGTGACAATAAGTGAGTGGATTTTCTGGTTGTGAGCGGGGACGATTTGACAAAACTCCAAAAAACTTTTCAAATTGTTCATTTTTAGTCATCATATTTGCCAATGAATCACTGTAGGGCTTTTTGCGAGCATATTTGACAGCATTTCGGCTGTTTTTGTATTTATCACCGAGGTATTCGCTGGATGGGTGCTGGCTTTCTAAAAAGCCTGGCGTTTCTTTGTAATTTAATGTTTTAATTTCAAGAGTAATCCAGGTTTGGCTTGCGACTGCTTTGTGGTGCTGGGGATCGATTCGTCCACACAAACACAAGAATGTATCAACAAAGCCGTTCATGTAGCATCATAGCTGTAGTTCGCAGATCTTGTAATGTGGCCATTTTGGCTGCCACTGGATTTGAAGTATGTTAACTAAATAAAAAAAATATGAGTTTCTCATGGCCAAGAAGGAATTTACTATATTTTAATTACACTTGTTAGACCAGTTCTTGGATGATTGCCTGAGTATGTTTATATGGCAATTATGTTTTTTTTTGAAGGTTTTGGAAGGTGGCCAATTTGAGCGCGAGCATGTTGAACAAAAAGGACAGAGTATGACTTTCTATTAAGGGAAAGAAATCTATTTTGTACTTTAGTTTACCACTTTTGCTGTAACTTTAGGATATAAAACTAAATATGGAACTGACAATTCATAAGTTTTTTTTTGGTTGTTTGAAGGTGGCCATATTCAGAATTGGTTGTTGGAAAAACAAAAGCTGCAATGTGGCTTTCTGATTAGCCGTATTATCTCATATTGTTTCTTTATGATTTTGGATGCTATAATCAATATATATTATTTTTATATTACAGAATATGACAATTGTAGTTTAAAGGTCTCAGACGGGGGTTACCACCTTGAATTGGAGCATGTTAAAAAACAAAAATACTATGATGGATTTTAATGGTAAAAGGCAAGAGGCCAATCCACCACTCGAACCAGAGAAAGACAGAAGAACACAAATACCCACTCCTCAAACAGAGTCCTATCGTGCTGTCTTCTGGCTTATGTTTTTTACAAGGGTATTTCTTGACAATTGCCATCATAACTGTCCGAATGACCTCTTTTGTATATTACTGGCAGGTCAGTCTTGCGGTGTGAAGATGACAACATGCTCCTCACTGTTCCTCCAGTGGGTGACAGGGCTTTTTAGCAATGCAGCCCTAGCCTATATGGAACGCATTTCGTGGCGTACCCAGACCTTGCAAATGGGGGGGGGGGGGGGGGGGGGGGGGGGGGGGGGAGCAAAGGGGTGCCGTGGAAATTTTCTGAGGGGGCAAATTTGAGTCCTTTCCTCCATAGACACTGTACAAGCGGTCAGTTCATTTGGGGGGCTGGCGGGGGGGGGGGGCTCGGCTTCTGAGCAGGGGGGGCTTGTGCTCCCCTGCCCCCCTTCCCACTGGTTACGCCACTGAACTCTTTGCTCATCTCTGTTCGCCACTCCAGTCCATTGTTACTTAAGAAAGCCAGTGAAATTGGACACCCATTTTCCAAAGAGTTGAACATGTCCTTAAATTGGCATATATTGTCTAATGAATTTTATTTTTATTGTGCTACTGTTTCTTATACTTAGATTAGATGATATGTGTTTTACCTCAAGTTTATTGCGTCTTAAATTATCATATTTTCGTGTTTAGGCCAAACAGAAATTCCTTTTTATTTGTAAACGCCTTTACCTTAATTAATAAGGCATTATATCAAACGATATTTGTATTGTATTGTATAACACATTTATCGATGATATAACCAAATATACAACAGGTATGGCAATTAAGGGTTTAAAAAATCTTTTGAGATGGCCAATTGCACCCCCATCTTGAAATGGGGGCATGCTAATGAAGCCAAATTATCAGATTGGACTTTCTAATTGTCTAAGACCTATTGCTCAGATTTTATTACAATTTTATTTTACTTTCTGGATGATGTAACTAAACATATTAAAGATATATGGTCATTTTAAACGTTTAAAAGATGTTATAAGTGGGGCCATATTGGCCACCATCTTAAATTTTGAGCTTGTTGGAAAAACAAAATTACCAGTTAATAGTTCCTACAGGCAAAACAAGTAACAGACATATATCCAGGCCCGTAGCCAGGGAATTTATTGGGGAGGGTGCGGATTTGCCAGAAGTGGACCTTTTTCCAACAAAAAATTTCTTTCGGCTCGCCCTTCGCTCCGGTTGACCCCCAATTTTTCACCTAGGTCGCCTCCAAATCTGAAAAAAAACGGGGGGGGGGGGTATAGGGGTGTAGGGGAGGAATGAGATACGAGATACCGGCGTTCCAAAAAATACTATAATAATAGTACAAATGCGTAATACAGTAGTATTTGACAGTGCATTGACATATAGTTTATAGATTCAGTAAGGATCTACCTTCAAAACATGAGTAAGCGGACCTTCAGCATGTTAAAGCGGACCTTTGTCATTTGGGGGGAGGGGGGCATGCACCCCCGCACCCCCCTGGCTACGGCCCTGCAGATTATCAAGACTCCATTTGCACATTTATCGTATTTTTGCAGGCAAACTGCGTAAAATACTACACTGCGATGGCGGCCATTTTGAAATTTAAGATGGGTGCCATAACCAAGTGATGCAATATTTCTATCAAAATATTATTGATTTGGAAACATGGATATAAACACTGGAATATGCCTCTTCCAGTCTCAGAAACCGGGATATGGGCAAAAGCGACTTTATTTGGCGGGCCATTTGAAATTTAATATGGCCGCCAAAAACCAAATGTTGGGTTGTCATCAATGATCTTATTGGATTCCTTGCACCAACGAGCTGACACTTAAGAGGCTGACTTTGTCTATCTAAAGTTGAAGGTGAGTCATGATGAGTCTTTGCATTCCCACTAGCGTCTCGATCGTGGCCGCCTTTTTCGCGTGCGTATCATGCTATGATTCCAAGAATAGCGCGCCGATTTTCATGGGTGCGCAACATAAAGTCGCATTGACGTCACCTGCAAACTTAAGATTGACACAAACTTTAGGACACGTTAGCTCGCGCGCTAGATCTGGCACTGGTCCAAGTTGGATTTTCAACAAAATCTTGCGTGGCGTCTGAGTGGGTCGCAATAGGGATATTATTAGCGCGAAGTGCTAGATAGGCCCGTAGCCAAATCGAACGAAACTCCCTCTCCTATACCCACTGATTAGCTGGCGGAAAAATTTCCTCCAATAAATATTCATGAGCTGAGCGCTTAGTGTAATTGGCCGTACGTAAGTTCGCTGTTGCGCTGTTGCTCCGGTTAGCGCTGAATTAAAACGCGACGTGAATGACGCTCACGATGTGTTTACCAGCATTTAGTTTTTCAGTCAATACAAACAAGGAGGAAACGATACATTTCCTTTTTTCTGTTGGTCATATCAGAAGTGTGTTTTTGATTTCTTTTTAAAGGCAGTTTTAAGCGTCAAAATAATTAAAAGTTGAGATAGTGGAAGGATATGGTAGTAGAATTCTCTAGTTACTTGAAGAATGACAGAAAAGGAAAAAAACGGCTTGTTCAAAAGATAGAATTTCCATTATTCAGTGTTCTATAATTTGTCCGTACGGAGAGTTAATGACTAGAATATCGATTTTTATTCTTATTTGTTTTGCTTCTATCCGCCCTAACCTACTATTCATTAATCTTCGTCCCCAAAAAAACATTGGAGATGGGATGGGTGGGTGGGTAGGTGGAGGGTGGAGTACTGATCTGCAAGTATGTTAGGACTCTGCTACTTGTACTACATGGCCAAAATCTGATTTTGTTAATGATTTTTTTTTATTTTCAGATTTAGCAAAACAGGGGGGGAGTGGCGCCCGGGCCGGGTATAGACCCATATTTTCTATTTTTTCATCGGTTCGAAATTCTGAATAGCGGGGGTGGGGGGGGGGGGGGGGGGAGTGGGGACAGTCGGACGTCAACTTTAAACCCCTTCGCTTTCTCTTTCCCTCTTTCTTTTCCTCTTCTTCCCTCTTTCCCCTTCTTTTTTTCCCCGTTTATTTCTTCGCTTTCCCCTTTTACTTTCTCGTTTTCCTTTTCCCATTTTTCTTCTCTTATCCCTCTTTTCTTTCTCTTTTTCTCTCCTTCTCTTCTCTTCTTCTCCTTTTTTTCCTTCCCATTTTTTGGTTGTTTTGTTTTCTTTGTGTAAACCATATAGTAAGATGTAGGGGAATCAAATTTCCCACATGACGATCACTTATGATTTGAAACTGCAGGGGAGGGCGTAGTGAGTCATCTGATTGAGGTAGAACCCAAGGGATCCCATACCAACTTGAGATAGGTGCCTCGCCTGTCTGTTTTCTTCGGCAATGGTGTAGTGGAGTGAAAGGAACGTACCCCCCCCTGTATCACGGAAAAGGTAAATGGGTGTTTCTGAAATTAATAAAATTTTTTTCAAAATGTGTGATGGAGTGATTTTGATTTCATTTCAACATATTTTGAGGAACTCGTATTTGAAGTTTAAAAAGAAAACGAAGTGATAAACCGAAATGTCTTCTTTGTGTAATAAAGAGATAAGTTCTTACATTGCCGACAGAAAACCCAAACCTTCTTGCCTATAGGCATGGCCGGTTTTTTAGCATTCCAAGTTATAACAATTTGTTGGTTTTCTTTTCTTTCTTCTGTCTTTTCTTCTCTTTCCCTTCGTTTTCCTCTCTTCGCCTTTCCTTTCTTTTTTTTAATCATTGTAAAACGGTCGATGTCAACACTTTATGGAAAATTCTAGAAATCGTTTTATAGGGTTTAGGGGGAAAAGCTTTCTCCAACCAAAAGTGAAAAATAACGTTTTTCAAAGACCAAAACGTTGGATGTCGAATCTTAACATTTTCACCCATTTTTTACTACACAAAGGGGTCCTTCTTTATTTTGTATATTATTATTGACTACTTTATTTTGCTTAGTGTAAATCTATGAGCTCCGCATGCATCCCAGTAATGAGTACAACGGAACCGTTTCTTGATTCTCCCTACACTGTAAACTGATTATGATGTCTTGGCGATACCCCTCTTGCAACATTATAGAAACCAAAGAAAGAAAAAAACACACCATAATCACAAAGGGTCTTCCATCAGTCTTATACGCGATTAAAATGGCTTTAGAAAATTGTAAATTTCAAATACAACGTCCTGTATCGGCTTAGTCGTGGGATTTTTGAGCATTTAAACTTTTTATGGGCGAAATATGCTTCCCTCCCTTCGCTTCCGTTCAAAAAATCTCATCCCCTGACTTCACTGACTTATATATGATCCATAAAAGTTCACGTTCCTCCCTCTTCCTGTGAAACTTTCATACACACCCTCTCCGCCTACTGTTTTTTCTTTCATTTGCCCCGGCCCGTATATAGCCTTCAACCCCTCCATTCCCCCTGCGGAATATAACGAACCTCCCTTACCAAAAGAGGCTTGCATGCTTGCACCAATGACCCTATAACGCCCGTTACCCGCGAGGTACGGCCGAGAGGGGGGTCAAAGAGGGTAATTGACCCCGGGCCCGGGGTCCTAGTGGCCCGTAAAAAAATAAAGTTCATAGCCCTTGCGTTTGTGACAACAAGTCAGAGAGGGAGAAAAATGAGCTGAGAGGGTCAAGATAGAGAAAGAAAGACATCCATGAGGCGGACACAGGGGGGCCCATTCCCCCCCCCCCTCCTGCGATAATGATATACTTACGTGGAGAAAACAACTGTAGGCCTAACCCACAAAATTTTCCATTTTTTCGCTACTCGCGGTGAATAAATTTAGTGTCAGAGCCCTCTTGTTTTGAGAAATTCCACAAAACAATTAAGATGTTGTTGGATAAACGTTTGTCTTACTTATAAAGTGGACTACTGACCATTCAATTAGTTCTACTATACAAATATACATGAGAAAAATAGTTGTGGAAAGTGAACATTGCAAGGTCCGCGCTGCTGCCTCACCCACCCCCCGATATATATAGTATATATATATATATAATCTATGATATATAATATACTATATATGGCCAGTCCTCTCCAAACACTTTAGCTAGATTATTTAGAAACAAAAAAAAAAACGCAGCAGCTATATCTTACTTTTTAAAAAAACCGTTATCATACCTCTATCATTAAACGATGAACACTTACAAATTTCTATTTGGTTCTATCAAATTTTCATGAGAAAATGTTTTTTTGGAAAGTTAACATTGCGAAGGGTTCCAGCCTTCGCGCGGTAAGGGAGGGGGGAACACCCCCCCTGCCCGCACCCCCCCCTTGTCCATACAACTCTACATATTAATAAGTTCAAACACAACACCCATTCTCCAAAAACAAACAACCCATTCTTCCCCCCGGTAGTGGGGTTTCTGGAAGAAAAAACGCGACTTTCGCTAAAAGGAGACCCGTCACTCCAAGGTTCCCCCCGGTCCCGCCAATTTCTCGACCTCTCTTTCTCCCTCCTTCATAACGGGCGTGGCCCTGCCAATGACGTTGTGTGTGTCGGTCAAAAGATTCGATTTGGTGGAAAAATTTTTCTGGAATTTTAAAAAATGGTCAAAATTTACTTTTTCATAAAGTGCCACCCACTTTTCATCCCCCGGACCTTGTCATACATACATACAACATAAAACAACAGCATTTAAAATTTCCGCCATTCCAAAAAGATCAAAACGCCGAACGAAGATTACACAACAAAAACAGATTTAATATGAAATGGATACAAATGGATCTTTCACAGGACCCACTCGAGTCCATAGACTCGGGTGTCGGTACAGTGAATTACACTGTTTTTGTCCAAGTTTTAAAGCCAGAAGGGTACAGTAACATACAGAAGGATCGAGTCGTACCTCGTTGCCAAATACTCATATTAAATAAATGGCAATGTTCACTCTCATGTTACTCTCACACATCAGCAGGCTCACAAGTCATGTTTCAAACGAGCAACTCACTCCGCTGGCTGTTGCTGTAAATTGCTGTTTAATTTTTGGAGTGATTAATTTCAGCAATTTGTGATACTCTAAAACTGGTTCTAAATTTGGAGAGCTCGATATATTAAAAATCTTTTGAGGGGCTTTGAGTAGTGGACATTTACGTATTTGTGAATCAAGTACAGATTAATCATTTAAGGAGACAGTAAAATTCACAAATTTCGTTAGTCTTTCGAAAATATGTAAGGGGGCAAAGTACAAACAAAGACCAACAAACGACATTTTACAAAATAAAGTGCAGCATCCAGGAGGATTTATGACTCTATAAATTCCACAAGAGATTTTGTGGTCAAAATTTTATTGGTAAGTGGGATAAAGTGCATTTGCCATATTGACAGTAGTAGACCAGAAAAAGAAGGGAGAGAGAAAAGGGGGGAAAGGGCGAGGGAGGAGCAATGAGAGCGGGGGAGTCCTTTCAAATGTAATAATTGTTACAAAAATCTAGGTGTTTCAGCTCAGAATTATTCAAAGAATTGGAAGTATTGACTTCCTTTTGAAGTTTGGGGGGGGCAAAAAATGGTATCCTTGTACGTGGGGGATAGGAATAGGAATGACACAAAGAGCTGGTAACAGTGAGCTCGGGGAAGGTTGGGGCAGAGTTGCAAAGAAGAGGTTGGGGCAGAATTTGGGGGGGAACAGGGTTGAAAAGAGTTTGGGGAGGGGTTTTTGAGATCGTGTAAGCGTAGGGCATGGGATAGGTTTTTGGTATGGGTGGTTGAGTAGGGGTAGGTTGAAAGATGTGGTGGGTATGGGGGATATGGTGGGTTATGATGAGTGGGGTTTGGGGAATGTTTGGTACACTCAATTGCTAGTGCCGTCAGCCCGTGTTTTGCCTTTTCTTCTGTGGGATATGGGGGTGGGGGGGTCCCGGGGTAAATGGGTGTTGTGTATATGTTGTGTAACATTTGCTAAGGGTTTCAATTCATCAACAAATGTTTTTTTTTTTTTTTTTTTTCCTAGTTAATGATTTTTGTGGACCAACCCAATTTTTATCCCCCTGGTCTTGAAAAGCAGAAGGGGGATTAATGCTATCATTCGAAGGCTGCGTCCGTCGGCGGCTTCTAAACCCAATCTTGTGAACGCGATAACATGAACCCATAAGGGTTATGGTGAGTAACTTGTGGTGGGATCGGACTGCCTGCCCTTCACGATTAGTTATGGCGTGCATATCTCATTAGGTACCCTAATTTGCATACTTAATGAGTTTAATTTGAGGGTTAAAATCTGCTGACGCTATAACATGAGACCCATAGGGTTATGGGATGTAACTTGGTGGGTGGGATCCTCGGACTGCATGCCCTTCATCTGATTAGATTATGGGCGTGGCATATATGCTAATTAGGCTAATTTTGCTATTAAGAGTTTAATTTGGGGTTAATCTTGTTGTGAAACTCGATAACATGAGACCCATAAGGTTATGGTGATGTCACTTGGTGGGGGAATCGGACTGGTGGGTGGGGGATATGGTGGGTTATGGATGGTGGGTTTTGGGGAATGTTTGTCACTCAATTGGCTGAGTGCAGTAGCCCGTTTGCATTTCTTGGGTGGGATATTGGGTGGGTCGGGTATGGGGTGTGTATAGGTTGTAAACGATTTGCTAAGTGCAAATCCCTCAACAATGTTTTTTTCCTATTTTAAACAAGTGATTTATTGGGGACCATAACCAATTTTTAGCCCCCTGTTCCCCCTGGCTTGAAAGCGATTGGATTATGATATCAGTCAAGGGGCGGCGGCATACATCTGTACTGCTGGCACACAGCGCCACCAATTCCGTTTCCCTCCAGCATCGCTAATTGGCCGGCTATTCTTAGACATGCACTAACGTCTTTTGACATCCTAGCAGCCAAGCGCTGGTGTTAAATTCAAGGCTCTGCGATTATTTGAACAATGAATAAAAACAGTTTCGCAGTACCTGGATAGCGCGAAAGTCAACGAATCAGGTGGGTCGACTGATGTTAGAAATTGGGTTCCTGACAAAAAAGACCTCTTAGCTCACTAGTTTTTGTAAGCCTGGCGTTTGGCATGACTTGATAGCAGCACTCTAGAATTGAGCCAGCTGCAAAGGTCCGTTTTTTCGTCTTTTTTTTTTTCCAAAAATAGAACCTATACTTATAAACTATCAAGCTAACTATACACTTTAGTTTAGGAATATTTTGGTGGCTAAATCGTTATGATAGCAACCAAGTATTTTGCGCAATCTCCAGTGGGAACGCTCTGCTGTACAAAAAATCCAATCAAACGCTATCGGACAGAGTTTCCCAACGCTCACCTACGCGGTCCCAGAAGTCAAGTAGTCCCTGTTGCCCAGACGGCAAAGATTTATCGAAATTAGTACTGCCGCAAGAGATTAACATTATCAGTCCGCATAGCGAATGCATGCAATGAAAAACTAAATTCAAAATATCTCTCCGGCAGTACGAGGGATTCTCTGGGAGATCTTTTGCATCAGAGGGTCTAGTTACTGTTTTTGTTTTTCAATAAGGCCTATGTATCGTAATTGGGTCTGACCTAATAAACTAGAGAAAATTTTTTGATGTTGGGTACTACGTACCGTTCGGTTCGTGCCCGCAACACAGAACAGTTAACCCGGCTAATCGCTAACGTGCCGTCACACCTTATTCCCACGCCTCGTGTATTATTTCAGTCTTGCTAATTTTTTCAAACGCTGTTTCAATTTAAATCTTTCAATTTTATTAGAAAAGGATAGCCGTACTTACCGGACCGCCGTACCTCAGCCGATAATGATGGTGGTTGATAACTCCCTAGGGCAATGAAGATTTGCCAAGGTTTGACAAGATTCAACAATGGGCAGCGCTGTGTGCCAAGACACGACACGTAAATGGTGTGGACCGTACCAGCTTTGTATAACAAAATTCCAGATCCGGACTCCGGAACAAAGGTGTGATTTTCTCTATGAAGGACTTTGCGATTTGACTTAGTTATTTCACACAATGATATTATAATGGACAAGCATCGTATGCAAAAAACATGATTTTTTGAAAATTGATGTGGCCTCATCGGAAATCTAATCTCTGAGTCAGCCTTAAGATATTGACAGACTGCAATAAAAACAAGGAATTTATCCAATTCCTCGCTCAATGCATATAGGGTGCACTAAGCTAGACCGTTCATATTCCTCAAAAGAGGCTCACTTCATCAGATTCACATAGGTTCAAATGTAGTTTGGTGAAATAATCTTTTGGCGATAAATCGCTATTTTTTATTCGAGAACAATTATCACCCCCTTCATATGAATTAACGAAATATGTTTCTGCCTTAGGACATATTTTGTATGATTTGGTCAAATTTCAAAATGTTTCTGACGTTTCCCACTAAGCCATTAACTTGTACGTGCCAATTTAATCTGGATGTATGTCTGACAGTCACATTATGCAACGCCCCTAAAATTGTAATGATATTTAAAAATCATTCTGCTCACCTACCAAAAGAAACCCAGCAATGTTACCTTTCAAGATTTCAGATATTAAAATTTTAATTGTGCATTTTTCATAAATATAAAACCCACAGTACCAAATACAATGAAAAAAATGGTTTCCGCAAGTAAATTTGCTCTTGGTCCGAAAACCAGTGGCAGTCTTACAGGAATTATGAGTGGATCAGCAAAAAGGGGTGCCACACCTAGACTGCATTTGCCACTAGTGGATAAAAGCCATTTTATAGTAACGAATTGAACATTTGACCTACAAAGTCATCCGACTTTTTTGAATCTAGATTGTTCACTGTACACAATGAGTAACTGTAAGAGATCTTCGATCACACCCTCTGGCCCTGCACCAAGAATGACTGACACAGGCTTGGTGCTTGCAACAATTCTCTTCATGAAATTCCATATGTTGAACAAACCTTCATTTTCTCAGCAGAGGGTTCTGGCTGTGTTGAGCAATGCATGCTGGAGGTTGTTAAAAGACCAATGGTTCAACCGTAGCAATCACACAAGTTCCCCGAACTTCAAACAGCAACACTCCACTAAGCCAGAAGCACTAGCAGTAGTGAAACATTAATCAAACTGTCTAGACTTGCGGTTCTATCATATTCCTGTAATCCAAAAGCTGCCAGTTTTGAAATCCTGCCAAGGTTACTTTTTCAATGTTTATGGGCGTTTTCCGTTTCCTTAAGTGACCCATTTGAAACCCACCTGCTTGTCTTCTTTCTGACACCCTTATGAGTTCAAAAAGCCTTCACGGTAATAACCATGTTTATATTTGTTAAAGTGACACCCAATTATGCATCTGAATTTGTTCCATCTTGATAGAATGGCCTTCACGCCAAATTCCCATAAGAGCACACCAAAGAGGAGGGGAATGGAGGATATGAGGGGGTCTATCCCCATCTGAAAGTTTCATGCCGATATTTTCATCCGTTTTGATGTAAGAGCTAAACAACATATTTTTTTAAGCTCATAGAGTAACCGTTAACATATTAGCAGGTTTTGAGGAGTCCAAGTTGTGAAAATATCGATCCAAAACAGATAATGATAAATTGATATTTCGCCAATATTAATTGGGTCTCGCTATGAGTT
This sequence comes from Ophioderma brevispina, assembly GCA_023653785.1. NCBI lineage: Eukaryota > Metazoa > Echinodermata > Ophiuroidea > Amphilepidida > Ophiodermatidae > Ophioderma > Ophioderma brevispina. The sequence continues at coordinate 23,728 of JAMKCH010023649.1, forward strand.
TTAAACTATTGGGCTCGACTGCCGTCTCGCCCAATAGTTTTTCAACTCATTGCTCGACCAATTAATTTGGGCTTAATCGATCCAATTTCACATCATATTGGTTGACCAAATGGGCCCACATCACTTCCAAACCAAAACTCCTTTAAAGAGGCCCTTAGGATTTCACAGGGTAATGAGAAACCATTTAACCGCTTCTGTCCAAATTTTGTCACTATCGAGTAGCAGATCTGGGTTGTGGGGACAAGCTATAATTGGTGATCGGACCATAGGCGTTTAGGTTTCCGAATTCCTAGTGTGTCAGAAAAAGTAGTCATGGGACATCTACAGGAGCACCCATGTTTTATGTGTGGCGTCCTTCAGGTGGAAGATTTATATTGTATATATTGGTATATTCAAATATATCATGGTTTACAAGTAAAGTTAAAAGATCAAAAAACCACTTCGAGGACAAATACAATATTTTAGTATACTGGTGGTATGACACTTACCAGTGTCGGGCCAGACCTGTCTTTTTGGTTTGGGGGGGTTTCATTTTTGGTTGAGAAAAAGTAAAATTTGGATGATGTTTGGCCAACATTCACAATTTTCGTCTGGCGGGGGGGGGGGGGGACTGGGGTAAAGATAATGGGGGGGGATTTCCCCCTCCATGTTACAACGGCACTGCCCTGCACTTAAAAACTTACCACATGTGATGAATGGAGATAACTGAACTACGAAAATTCTATCTACAAACTAATCCTTCACTTCTAATTATTCTGCAAATATCAAATATTTGACCTCTTTGGGGATCGTGATAGAGCAAGCATCATTTAAATAACTAACTCCATAAAACCCCAGGATACCAGATTATTGTATCTATATATTTGTATCCTTTCTATGGCTACCATCAGTTCTAGATTCCTGTCCACAATAACTATACAATCAACACACCAATTATTTTTGGCAGAAAACCTTGAATCCATCATAAGGAGGGGAGCTAACCCGTTCTCGGGGGAATTTGATGCCACGGTTAGACCCACATTCTCAAAAATGAGTTGGCAATGTTAATTTTGTTTTGTTTTACCAAGATCTCTAGTTTTTGGAAAAAAACATGGTTATTATTTTTTTTTTGTATTTTCGCTCAGGTCACAGGTCGCCATGGTAATGAATAAGCCTGTGAATTTGCTCACAAGAGAACAAACAGAACTGCTTTCCTACCGAACGCCTATCACTTTGTCACCATACTTGGTTGAAGGTTATTATGGTTCAATAACGTACAAAACCATGACGCCAATATTTTATATGGTGCCATGATACCCAGAATCAACCAATCATAAGTAATTACAAATTAATAATTCCAATTGAAAACTCAAAAACAAAATCTGCTTTAGGTGTATGTTTTTTGGTCATAGTCTAATATCTACTACATTCTTTGCCCAATTTGCAAGACCACCTACAATCATTCGTTTGGTTGTTTTCTAGTTAACGTTTGTTATCCCCATAAAAATTTATACATTGCTCTCCCGTAAGTAATTACTTTTTAAGTAAATTTTATAGGTGTTGGTACAAAGTGCCCGTATATACGAATTAAATATAATATCTTTGTGCATTTTATAAAACAATATCTGCACATTAAACTGAACTCCATGGCAATAAACAAACTGACATGAAAAACAAAATATTGGTACCATAGCTAATCATAGCATACACAAATAAAGGTGGGTGACAATTAATAAAAGTTGTGTGGCGTATAGAATAAAATGCTAGGCGAGGCAAGTATTTTAATCTGTGTATTTGTTGTGTTCCACGAGTTTATTTCCTGTAGGTTGAGTTTCTAGATGTTCACAGACCAATAGGGGTTTTATGGCATATATATTCATGTTACTTTGTTGAATGATTGAGGTATGGTTGTTGAAGAGGAATGGTTGGTGTGTGTTGTTTTTGTTTTTTGTGCGCATGAGTGTGTGATGTGGACCATGGGGGGGGTTTTTGTCTGGAGCTCCTGTTTGTTCCTGTTGTTGGCGTTTTGTGTTGTTGATGGCGGCTGTTTACGCCAGAGTTTTCTCTTTGGTTTTGTTTTTGTTGTTTTTTGTGTTTATTTGCACATGTTGTGGGGTTGGTGTGGTGTTGTGGGGGGGTTTTGTGTTGTTTGTGGTGGGGTTTTTTGTTGTTGTTTTTGGTTTGTACATTTCGTTTAAATCTTGTCTGCGTTTGTGTGTTAAACTTTGTTGGTGTTTAAGGATGTTGGGGACTTTTGGTTTTGGGTTTGTGTTTTTTTGTGTGTGTGTTGTGTCTCTATTGGTTCTGGTTTTGGGCTTTTGTGGGTGTGTACGCGTTGTGTGGTTGGGTGGGGGCCTGCCTTTCGCCCTGAGTTATCCGAAGTATTTATTCGTCACTTTGATGTATTTATGCGAATTGTCGAGAGGTGACGTAGGTGTTTTGTGGGTTGAGTTACCGGTGGGGGCGCTGGGTTGGGTGTTGGGTTTGGTGGGTAGGCAGCGGGTGGAATGAGTTTGGCTCGCTTGTTGGATTCTTTAATCGTTCGTAGTCAGTTCAAAGCAGGGACAATTGGTATAGTGGGCTGTTGCGCGCAAGACCCAGGTGGGTGGGGGGGGGGGGGGATGGGTGTTGCCGGCGGCCAGATGTATTGGGGGGGCGTCGTGTTTTGTCTTCTTTCTCTGCGGTCATAGGTTGCACCTAATCACTAAAACTTGACAAATTAGTCTAAAGTCGAAATAGTGTGATTATCATTTTTCCGGAGCTTTGGTCCATCGGTCATTTAGATAAGGTGTCCGTTGAGTTGAAAATCACCTCCTGTCTACGTATTTTTTTTGGGTGGTATATAGACGTAACAAACGGATCGGCTATTTGGAAGAATCGTAGTGGGGGCTGGGTTGTCGCTTGACCTCTATGGTAAGGGAATGTGTTGTGGGGTGGGGGGTTGATCGGCAGGTCCCCGGTGAGGTTATTACGTGGCGACAATTACTGTCAGTTGTAGTGGCCGGTACCAGGTAGCCCCATGGTAGCCCATGCACCACCGTGGAATGAAAAATTGTTGAACCCTGCATGTAGCAAATCCTCTCATTTGGATGCGGTCTTTAAAAACTATTTGAGGATAGTTCCCCAAGTGCACTGTGGCGAGTCAGGGTGTCCCCAAGAAAAAGTTGTGCCACACAAAAACTAACTCCAATTTCTAGACTAGTTTTTAGTATTTACGCTTCCCACTCTTTCATTGACACCACCCTAGGGTCACAAACATTTTCCATTGTGGAAATATCATCTTCAAATTTGAAAAACCTCCCCCACGACATGTAATCAGAGATGGTTTTAGGAGTATCACACTTCCTTGTTTGCATTTTAGAGTTAATTGTGGCTTTACTGTCCTCTCTTCATGTACACTCACCCCAGGTGGTCACTACATTTTTCATTGTGAGCTATTCTCATGAGAAATAATTCCTCATCAAGTCCAGAGCAGAACTAAGAATTTGTAGGATATAGCAACGGCAATGCAGAGGCTATGCATGCAGAGCTTGATGTGTGCACCTCCTTCCGGTGTTTGCATTTTGAGTAGTGAGTTCTTTTCTAACCTCTCAGTCTGTTCATATTGACATGAAGCAACACCTTTTGAACCCTAGCGGGGTCAGGCTGTCAGCAACATTTTTTCCATTGTGGAGATATTAATCTTGAAATGTCCAACAGGTTCATTCATATACGCAAGGAGATGGTATAGGGTAGGCGGGTTCAGGGCACCGTAGCCGTAGGCAGGCATTTCCGAGTGGCTATGCAGCACCGTTGCTACCCGGTGGTTTTTTGTTGTTGGTCTATGTTTATTATGTGTGGTAGTTTCGGTGCTTTATTTGTTTGTCTCGTGTGTCGCTTTTGCTCTTTCATTGGGGATCATTGTGTCTTGACAGTTTCGCAATACCACCGCTGGACCTACCGTCGGGCTGTGGTGCCAGCGAGTTCTCTTGTTGTTGGGTGGGTCGTTTGTTTTTTGTTTTTTTTTTGTTTGTGTTCCCCTGCACTTTCCGCCCCTGTTTTTCGCCCCGCCCCCCCAACCATTTACCGGGTTGTGTGGCCCAGGGTCCTACTAGTGTGTACAGTTGTTTCCTATGTTGGGTGAGGGATGAGTTAGGTTAAATGCATGGAAAAAGTCTATTGATGGGGTTGGCAAAATGGGTCCCGGGTGTATAGAAATTCGCAGGGTCGTATAAATTGTGGGGTAGGTAAATAATGTTATGAAAATTGTGTGTGTATTTTTTTTATTCAATTTTGGCAACAACGTTATTTTTTGAATAAATCATGTGACCTTGTTTGTTTTGGTTGTTTTGGTGGGTGTGACGGGTGTGGTTTTAGGTAATGTGGTTGTGTTGGAGTCCCTTTGGCGCCGGACTTTTTTGGTGTGGGGCATCGCTGGTAATAGGTGGTATAATGCATACAGTTGTGCGGTATTTTCACATTGGCCAAGAATGTAGGAACGTTGTATCGGGAAACAAAGAGACTACCAGAAGTAGAAAAAAAAAAAAAAAAAAAAACCATTTCATGAAAACATGGCAAACTGACTAAGCTATATGCGTAGGGGTGGGGTTTGAGGTGTAAGTGTTAATCCTTTGGTGTGGTGTTGTGTAGTTCGGGTTGTCGTTGTGGGTTGGGGTTGTGGTCTCCCTGCCCCCCCCGCTTTTGGATGATGTGCTTCTTGGGTTTTGTTACATCTCAACCAACACACACAGTGGGTTGGTGCCATATACTTGCCTAAAGAAAACAAATGCTCACCTAATTTATGGTAGGTACACAAACTCCTGAATCATCTTTTGAAGTGTGTATATTGTGTTGTGTTCATGTTTGCACACTGACCATTTGGGACGCGCGCAACCTGAGAAAATTTGGTTGGAAATGCTACCTAAGCATTTAGCATTAGTTGCAATTTTAAAATCAATCAAAGAATGCCCCTAAGTGGCCCACATGCATATTTACCACAATTATTATTCACACAAAAGATTTAACTCATATAGTTGCTCATGTAGCGAAGAATTTTGCATAGCCAATGTACATTTCAGTATACAGCAATATGCAATTTAATTAGATCAATTGTATCAAAAAAATGCCCCTTAATCGGCCCACATGCACTTTGACCCAATTATGATTCACCCAAAAAAGGGGGATGCATGGCATAGTATTCTTTCATGCAGCGAAGGAATTTGCCTATCCGTTGTACGGTTTTAGAGATACAGTAATACGCATATTTTAATTAGCTCATTTGCATACCTAACTCGGTATCACACACTCTCAAATTGGAAAAAGATGCGCACCATAATAGCTTTCATGCAGTGAAGAATTGCCGTATCCAATGTCCCGTTTAAAATTATAAGCAATTACCTGTTTTTTGCATATTAATTACTTATTTGCAATACTTAATTTGCCCGACATACGCCCGAAATCTCATCAGGTCGAGAATTCTCCAACCCGCTCCCCTTCCAGGCCAAGTTACATCATCATACGCCTTACGGAACTCCTAAACTTGTACACAAGCCCTTGCAGAAAATTTTTGTTAATTAATGCAAATTAGAGACTTAATTAGCATACTTTTAACGCCCAAAATCTAATCAGGTCGAGAACTCGTGTACCCGCCTCTTCGTTCCCCCAGTACCTCTCATAGCCCTCACGGAACTCAGATAAATCGTACACAAGCCTGTGAACACGGACGACAGGCACACACACAGCATGACATAAACAGACAGACAACAGACGACATACAACGAACAGTAAAGTTATTACTTTAATTGCCTCTGCCGAACAAAGTTCCGGCGAGACAAAAGTGGCTTGGGTATTTTCACACAACTCATTTTTTCAGATTACTTGATAATATTGCAAAACGCAGGTTGCCCCTGCCTACCTACAGATTTTTGTAAAATCAGTTGTGTACTAATATCATGCATTTTACTAGTGGTTCTCCGATTCGGCTCTTCTTCAATTTTTTATTGTTCTGATGAATTATAAGAATTTAGCAGGTGCCTTTTCTGTTATTGTTGAAATCTGTATAATTTCGCATTCTCAATTCCCCCCACCAATCTGTTTCTACCTTCCGCCTCAACCACAACCCATTATACAACACCTATTCTCACAATCTCATCTTTACTAACGTGAGCAAATTATTACTTCTGCGATATAACAGTTATAAATGATGCTATCTACAACATGCATTGTACTACTGTTGTGTTTTTATCGGCAATGTTTTGCCGGCACAGAAAGTGGAACAAAGTATAGTAATGTGCGCCCTGTGCTGGATGCGAAGCTTAGTCTGTCACCTCATTAGCATATATTAAATGTTTACATTTTTTAAATATTGGGGACCATCAGAAGTCGAAAAGGACCATGTCAAATACATCATACCTGAGACCTCAAACGGTGGAAAAAGCCAATGCAATATCAATCATACTTGAAAACCAATCAGAAAGCCAGAAAAGACCATGGGCTTTTTTAACTCATCATGCTTAGATGCCAACCATGAGTAAGGCAGGTTAAAAGAACCAAGGGCGGGGCTTTATACGCAATTGTCCAATCAAATTATTAATATATGAAACTCCTTTGCATATGGGCCAAGGTACCCCGGGGGCCGGCTAGCCAAGGAAAAAAGGTTTGACAGATTGGATATCTTCTTCTTCTTCTTCCTTGGGAAGTGCAGAAACTTCAACACTGAAATTTTCGCAATGCAGATTTGGGTGCGCACGCCGTGAACCAAAAAGTTACAGCCACAAAAAGTTCGGTGCAAAATATATACAAGTGAGTGCATTAAAATAAACTGACTGCTGCTGGGTACTTAGAGTGACCCTCCTAATGCCCGATCTTGAAGGCAGCAAGAGATGAATAGTCGTGTCATATGACACATGAAGCGAGGCATTATTTGCAGACTCTCCCCAAACGTTGTCAGCTTTAAATTTTGTAGTTTTGTTCAACCAGCACCTTTTGGCGATGGGTGCTGATGCTGCCATTACTGGTTCGCAAGAATACTGTCCGAGACTTTTTATACGTAAGGCTAATTGACTTGTAAGCTTGGTGAGATGGTTTTGTTTCTCAACTACTCCCCATAACCTTGATTTCTGTTCCCACCACATTCGAAAGGAATCTGGCAAACTTATTTAATTCCCCCATTTTCCGCCGTATCTCAACCTCCCATCTAGTTCCCACTGCCTTCCCTTTGTATGCAATGCCATGACTGACAAAAAGTAAAGCCTCGGGGTAGAAGCTTACAAGTTACATTTAAAATCCAACCTTATACTTTATGGAATCAACAGGTAAGCATCTGTATCCAGGCCATATAACCTAGGCCCTAGCCTTGTTGAACTGTCACAATTTGCTAGATTCGAAAGTTGAATTGATTCTGGAAACTTCACGCGCTGGTCCCTTTGTGCAATTCATGAACTTAGTTGTTGTCATGTTTAACACGAGTCGCAGTCTAGACTCAAAAAGTGATACTATAGCCTATGTTCGGCAGACATCATGTCCTACGTTGACCTAGGCTAGGAGTAAAAAGCTTTACAGGCCTATCCAAATTGAGGGGCTATTTTCAAAGCCGCGAATCTGTATAAATAATCGACAATAATCAATGATTTGTTGTTTTGATATGATAAAAAACACTTGGTGATTGTGATAATTGCATTGTCAGCCGTTGAGTAGTTACAACATGAACATTGATCAACATAATTGCGTAGACCCTGAGAGGTGCCCAGGCTAGGCTAGCCTATCGACATCGCGTGCTGTACGTAGACTGCATATTCAAGGATTCTGAACGTAGTCAACGCTCCGACTTATCTTAATAAACCCCCCACTTCCACGCGCTCCTTCATATTTGTATTTTGTGGGCAGCGCACCTTTTGCAAGTAATTCAAATAAAAGTATTATTATTATCACGTAGAAGCATGCCGTATACAAAACCTGTAGCAGTGTAAATGAAATAGGCACCGAAAAAAAAGGGTTCGCATCTTTGGAGCAAACATTTTTGTTTCATATATGAATCCTCGCTTGTATATAAAACAAGGCCACACTACCTTAGTCCCCCCCAATACTTGTGCTACAACATTTGACATTTATTTTAAACATTGGTCTTAATCATATCACTGAATGTGTAGTCACAAAAGTTTTGTGTAATGTTAGCCATTTAACCACCACCATTTTAGATAAAATAAAAGCCTCCAAATCCAATTAACCTGAATTTTATCTGAGGACCACTTCTACTAACGATGTCTAGAATAGCATTTAGAAGATTTGTTGTCAAAATCTTGGCACTAAGTATTGAATTCTTATGGAATTTGAATTGGCCAAATCTGATTGCCAGGGAGAGTGCGTGACGCAGGGGCGACCAGAAAAGTAAAGTGTAAAGAAATCAGAATAAAGATTGCTGAGCGTTGATTTTTCTGAAAACATTACCTCACGATGTTCAGTCTAAACTGGATATAAGAGATAGTAAGAATAATTACTATGTGATGGATTGAAGAAATAATCATCTTTTGTTCATATGCTCTTGAAACTTGGGCTTGGGGGTGTGGAATGGGTGTGAGTTTGAATTGTTAAATGGCTACCAAGTACACATAACTTTTTTGTGACTACACAGTTCAGTTGAGATGAAGTAATGGGGGGGGGGGGGTTCACAACGTCTGCTTGATTTGGGCATTGGGATTTCCCACGTCATTTAGGGGAATTCTTACTGTATTTTGTGTACGGCGCCTCGGGGTCCCAGGACATGGCAAAAACCTTTTCAAACCTTCTTCGATCTCTTAGTAATATCATAATAATTTACGACAAAATATGGACTTCATGCATCCGTTCGGTTATGGATAACCCGCTGCAAAAGTAGTGTAATTTCCGAGAACTGGGCCATTTAGAGTTGTAGAGAATATTCGTGACTCAGGCTCATGCCTTAGTAGTGTCAAGGTCTGTTTGGTGCGGTTGGTGGTGGCGTCTGTTCGATATGCGTAAACGATGGGCGCCGCGTCCTCTTAGACCGTAGTCTTGAATAGACTCGCACTCTGGTGGGGGTGGTGGGGGTGTGGGACGCCGTGGAAGCTCTGCCGTCTGCGGTTCTGTTAGGTTGCATGTCTACCCCCCCATAATGACCAATGTCAAATAAATGTCAAATGGGGTAGTCACAATTATTGGGACTACAACTGTGACCTGAGTCTTTTAGAATCAGATAGGCAGAACATTTGTCAGGATTAGTAGCTGAGATCGACAAAATTCAGGGAATCCTGCCCTGCTGATGTCCAATTGGGGGGTGAAAAAAAAAAAAAAAACAAAAAAGAAAGAGTTGAGTTTCTGCCACCACGGGGTGTAGAAGTCGGCACCTTGAACAGGCGGTGGTGGGAGGCCGGGAACATGGATGAATTCGTAGCCGGGGCAGAAGACTAAAGGGCTTCCTAAAAAGGTTATAGTTCCACAACAGTGACGACAGCGCGCTGCAGCGGCAATTACCTATACGCTTAGAAGAAGGGGGTGGTTGAACGGATTCGAACAATCTGCTGCATATGTGCGGGAAGGTCGCACTGTTGGTAAACAGCACGGAAAACACAAAGAAAAAATATGGACGCGATACGGAGAGGCAGTGCTGGCGTCTTAACTCACGTTACTGGTCGCGACACACCGGTACGAAAAGGGCGTACACACGTTATTCCAGGGAAAGCACTAGTACGGCGAACATGCGCCATTTACTCAACATGGATTGTGAAGGACCACACGTGATGGTGGAATGTTAAAGTACCGTACCATGGTCACTCTGCGCAAACCTAAAGGTTGAGCGGTGGCCATAACGTAACTGTCAGTCGCGTAAAGAATACGTCTATGTGCCTGCGTATATGTAGGGTGCAAGGCGAACGAGGGAGGGGCGCACCTCGGTGTGCCTGTCCGTAGGAATAGCCTAGCCAGTGGCTACAAGTGGGCCTTGAAAGGAACAGCAAAAGCGGTGTGGGTGGGGGGTGGGGTTTATTAGAATGCGGTTGGCGGGTGTATGATAATGAAGACTGGAGTGATCACTTCAACCGGGAGGGCAGATTTGGGTGACGCCCGCAACCACACACAAGTGTTTACACAGTTATATAGGTGACTTGCGGGCATGCGAAAGGTGCAGGGTGATGGTCGATGTCGGTGCGTTGGGGGGGGGGGGGGGTTGATGGGTCGTGTACAGTTAGCACGATCTCTGGCGATATGACAGGTGTATGACCCCGGTTACCAGACTAGCTGGTAGCTAGTTCCTGGTCCAGCTTAACCGTGTTTAGTGAGACGCATTGGGCAAAATAGCCTAAAAAAAAGAGAAGTTAACTCTGAGCGAACAGGCGGTGGGATTGTGGGGGGGGGGGGATAGTGGGGTTTGGAGAAGGGGTAATTGCAGCTGTGCAACACTTGCTGCATGTGGGCTGGGGGTGTATTTTAACTAATAAATGTCTAAAGGGGGAATTCGTATGGCTCAGTGATGTCGGGCCGATTGATTACACGGCCATCATCGCTTTGAGTTTATTGTATGTAATGTATGTTTATTATACTATAGGCCATTATTCAACGAATCTTAAAACAACACAGCGAAAAAGAGAGCCAAAGGCTAAAATGCAAAATAGCACTATGGCACTGTTCACTTGCGGGATAGTGGTAAGACGTGCAAGTTTCAGCATGGGTTGTCACATCAGCATAAATGTACGATAGTAGGGACTTTGTGTAATATATGTGTCCATCACAAAAATCAAACTTCCCATAATACTTCAGGAATGGGCAAACGCAGACAGTACGCAGATACGCGCGGGCCGGGCGGGACTTGGTGTGGGTGGTGGACGGACGAATGTCAGTCCCGTGGGAGGGCGGGTCATGGGCTTGAATTTGGCTGGCAAGCAAGTACGCCAGAAAAGCTTGTAACCGGAACCAACCTTCCTTATAATAACAGAGCCACGGTGGCGGGCCGTGGAACGGCGATAGAATTACACACAGAACCTAGCCAAAGACACTTCAGTTCCGATCAGGGGTAATAACAGGGGGAGGTCAATGAAAGACGGAACCTATTGTACGCGGGGGGCGCTGGGGGAATTGTTGAAAGAGATAAATAGCGAACATATGGGGAGGCGTGGCGGTGAGATCGTAGTGCAGTAATCGTTGTAAGTTTGCCATGCAAGATCAGGCCAGGGGCGGTTGTAGGGATAGGGATTCTGGTACGACAGAGCGCCAGCAATGCATATCGGGCATGAGTTATACTGGTGCGCGGATGTTGCGCACACTATCCTGCCTGACGGGCGGGCCTGTGCCGTGGGGTCAAGGGAACCTACAAGCATTTGTAAACCGGCAACTAGCTTGAGAGCAAAAACGACGTAGCCGGCTCTAACCGAACCGATGTAATCTTTGCATACAAGTAAAATAAAACCCAGCTTCAGAGACCAAAGTGCGATAGGATTAGGTAGCCAATAAAAATTTCAAAAGTGGCAGACACACAGGGCGTGTGCAAAAAAAAAAGTGTAGAATCTCACCCGAAGATGAGACGAATTAGGGTGCAATGGATTTGGGGGGGACGAAAAACCGGCAATACAGCCGGGCCTGAGAACACGGAGGTTGAGCAACGGTAACCAGAAAGCGCACGACATGAGGTCGAAAGCAAAAAAGCCAAAAGATCATGCAAAAAGCGATTGGGCATGAACAAAAAACAAAGCCCAAAAAGACCGAACAGACGCCTCAAGTAATAAGACCAAAAGAACAAGCGAAGAGAAAAAAATCAAGTGGATAAGGACATCCAGGACGAAGAAACAAACTACTAAGCGTAAAGAAGATGAGATGCGGAAACCGCCTTTTTCGGCTGGGCTGGGAATGCGTAGGGGAAAAGAACGAGGAAGAATGCACAACGGGGCCCGGCACGGGAAGCGATGCCTACAACGGGCAAAGAGGGACAGGTGGACAAGGGCGGAAGAGTGCCTGGAAGTATGAGGGGATCCCCAAACAGGGGCAACAGGGGGCCGGGGCAAACCGGGATGGGGGGGGTCCGCAGACCCAGTGGAATAGACGAAACGCGCGCAACACACAACAGAGAAAAAGAAGATCCGGACAGCTCGCCAGGGACAACTTGGTCGACAACAAAGAAGCTTGCGCGAAGAACACTAACATGTTTGCCCATGTCGGATCAAACCATAACTTAAAGGCATACAGCAATATTGTACAACACATGTCAAATATTTTTGAAATTTGTAGGATAGCTTAAAGTGAAGGAAAGTCCTGTAGAATTCTCATAAGTTTCTTTCCCAACGAAAGAATAACAGAAAATGAAAAAACCGCAGCGTTCTAAGATACGACTCTTCATTCAGTTACGTGTTATAGTATGTAGTGTCCATACGACATAAATTCAAAAATCTGATTTTTTCCTTATTTAGATTGCTTTGGTCTTATAACTTGCAGAGCAGTTAGGATACCTTACTTGTTATGGACTGCAAGAAAATATGATTTTTGATGATGTTTTTGTATTTCTGATTTAGGCAAATCACGATAGTACCTTAAATAGTCTAATGATCACAAAATCATGTGTTTATCACAGACCATCAGCATGCTCTCACATGCCCAGGCTTTTTAGTCCAACCACAAAAATAAACACGGCCCCCAAAACAAATATTCTAATAAGCAACAGGTGAGTCAAAAAAAAAATGAACCCGTGACTGTGTTGGTCTGCCATTTGAATTTTTTTAGGTATATATATCAACATATTATTGGTATCACCTGAAACTGGGGGTTCATTCTCTTAATTTTACTGCAAAGACGCATTCACATCGTTAGGTATAGACCGATCTACAGTCTTGAATCAATAGTCGTTTTCTGCTCTGCCAACGGATTCAATTGAATGAACGGCGTCATCGAAGGAATCTGTGTCCCGAAGAAAAATCAGGCATTTATTCACTGCGATTCTTGATCTGAAAGAATGTAGCTCGCTCTATACTTAACCGATGGAATGATCTTTGCAGCAAATTACAGAATAATAAAATAATCTTTCCCGCAGATACCACATTGGTTAGATATATAGTATTTAAAAATTCAAAATGCCGGACACAATCAGGTTCAAGTTTTTTTTGACTCACCCTTATAAACTGATAGGAAATACATACTGCCATGAGTGGAACAAGCCGTAAGACAGCAAACGTGGCTTGTTATTATAATGAGTTGGTCTCCTTTACAAAGTCATTATGGAGTAATTGAATTAGGTTTCCAATTCAAGCACATGACACTAAACACGGGATGATTCCGTCAGTCCCCCACCAAAGTCCCGCCCGGCCCGAATCGACTTCTGCGTTTTGGCGATCTAATAATTATGAGGGAAGTTCATGATTTTGTGATGGACCAAAATATATTTAACAAAGTTATATTATTTGCTGATGTGAAACCCATGAAACTTACAAGTCATACACTACGCAGTGAATGCCAGAGGCCTATTTTGCATTTAGCCTTTGGCCCTATTTCTTTTTAGCTTTGTTGTTTAATATTCGTTGAATAAATGGCCTATAGTAGAAACCTATTCAAAATAAAATAAAGGCTGATGTGTAATAATAGTGCATCATGAGCCCAGAATTCCTTGAGACACTTTTATTAGTCTAAATACAAATGTGAGCAGTGTGCACTCTTCCCCTTCTCCACACCCCATCTCCCCCTCCCCAAACATCCCCCTGTTGTTCCCCAGTTCTTCTTTTTTTTTAGGATATGTTGCCATGCTTCATAAAATCGTTTAAGTGGGGGAATAGCTACAGCTAGCTACGGGTAACCGGGGTCTAAAACTGTCATAATTCGCCAGAGTCGTGTAAAGATCAACTGATCGATAACATGCTTTGCATCGCGTCGTTGATACATGTTAACCACTTTGGTGTTGTGGTTTGCGGTCCACAATTCTGCGGTTGAGTGATCACTCCAGTGCCTTCATTATAATCACACGACCGACCGCATTATAATCACAAACCGTTTTGCGTCTTAACGGCTTGTCACTGATAGGATATTACTAGCTTAGCCTTTTGGTGCACAAGTTATTAGTTGTCCAAAAACAAACAAAAACTGGAAAGCAGAAAAAAGTGCAAAAATGCAATAAAAATGAATTTCTGTGTGGTGCTTAGTTCATTTTCTTTACAAAAATGCACATACACACAGCACAGTTTTTTGCTAAAGGTATGTAAGAGACAATCTTTTTTCTTTGTCCTTAAATAGGTTAAATAATGTGCACTGAAAGAAGTCATGGTCCACCTCAAGTAACAGACCCCGTATGCGTAACACCATCCTGATCCTGGGAGATTCTATGCCCAAGAATCTTGCTGGTTGACGTATGTCCAGATCATATCGTGTTTTAAACAGATGCATTCCAGGAACTTCCCTTCAAATCTGGGCAAAACTTGCACCTGTTTTCATCAATGAAGACCAACCTACAGCTGTCATCTTCCACTGTGGCACAAATGATATCGATAGCACTCTCCCATTGGAATGTCTAAACCTATCTGTTATTGCCTCAATTTCTGAAGTCAACTCTTCAATACATATCCTAATATCTTCTCTCACAACACAGCTGAACATTGGCCATGCCTACTGGATCAAGGAGTATAATGCACGCCTGCATGAACTATGTAATCTCCGCTCCTGGACATTTATTGATAATTCCAACATTGAACAATGTCATTTAGCCTCTGACAAACTTCACCTTAGTGGAAGAGGAGTTGTACTTCTAGAACCCCCCAAAATTCATTTCCGCAATTAAGCATTTATCAAACCAAGGAGGATTTTCTGTTTAAAAAGTAAATCACAACTTTGTTTTTTTTAATATCTTTATTAAAAAAAAGACTTCCTCACAAATAACTCTTTCACAAATAATATTAGAGATGTGATATAGCCAGTACACATACCACAGCAAGCCTATCTAATAGTAAAAGTGGCAAAGTAAGTCAGAACTCTAGTCATAAAACATTTAAGAAGAAAAGAGCTACAAAAACACAGACCCTCAATGTTTGTAGCAAATGTGTTTGTAAGATGGTTAAAAACTGTGAATATGTTGTATGTAGTAACTGTGAAATTGATTTTCATGTAAAATGTATTGATAACTCTTGTGTTCAAAATAACATTTGGTTTTGTGATAATTGCTTCTTCAAAATGTGCAATAATGAACTTCCCTTCAAGGAAACATTTATTGATTTTCAATTTTCTTTGTCAAAAGGCTTTAAAATTGCACATTTAAATATCCAAAGTCTCCGTAACAAAGTTGATCACATCAGAATCTTACTTAAAGACACTATCAGTGATTTGAAAAATATTTGAAATTTGCAGGAATAGCTTCAAAGTGAAGGATAAGTCCGTAGAATTCTCATAAGTTACCTTTTCCAACTGAAGAATTGACAGAAAAGGAAGAAAACAGCAGTGTTCCAAATACGATTCCCAATTCAATTAGGTGTTGTAGTAAGTGTCCGAACGGACAGTGATGACTAAAATTTCCGATTCTGTCCTTATTAGGTTGCTTCTGGTCTTATCATTTGCAGGGTATGTTAGGATACCTGTACTTGTTACATACATGCAAAAATCTGATTTTTGATGATTTTTTTGATTTTCTGATTAGCAAATCACTGAAAGTGCCTTAATCAAAATAATATTGATGTTTTGTGCCTTACTGAAACTTGGTTGAATAATAATATTGATAGTGTGATAAAAATTGATGGCTATAATATATGTAGGTTTGACAGAACTAATATGCAACATGGTGGAATTTGTATTATGTAAAAGATGGCATTGTTTTAAGGAAAAATCTGATTTTCAGAATAGTTCATTTAATGTTGAAGCTTTATGGATAGAGCTAAATCTGCCACACACCAAGCCTATCCTCCTTGGTACAGTCTATAGGCCACCTAGTTCTACTTATGATTACACAGAAAAAATAGATTTGATCTTACAAAACTCTACCACTCTTTATGACGATGTCATAGTTGTCGGTGATTTTAATTAGACATAAGTAAGAAATGTAAATCAAGTAAAATTAAAACCATTGCATCACACTGTAATATGCAACAGATTATAAACGATTACACTAGGGTAACTGAGACATCAAAATCTAAGGAGTACCTTTAGAATACCCTACCACACAGCGACAGCGCGAAGCTACACCTTTTTACAAACTAGGCAGCGGCGACAGCGCGAGTGCTAGCTAGTGCATGACATACGTGGCTGTTGAAAATAGGTGTTTATCGCGAGTGTGTATCGCAAACTTCTACGTCTGACAGTTAGACCTACTCATCGAAAATATTGAAACTGAATTAATTACACTGGATATGATTTTTTATATTGTAACGTTTTAAGCATGCATGAGTATTTCTTTACAACTTATGAAGTATCGACCTTTGGTGAGTTCCAATTGAACACATTGAAGATTTTCCCCATTGTGATCGTGTTGAGTTGTTATAGCCCGTTGAGTAATTTTGTATCAAAGGACTAAGGAAGGGGATTGGACCCCACCTCTACCTCTTTAAAAATTGGGCAGCGGCGACAGCGCGAAGTTCAACCTTTATGAAAAGTTGGCAGCGGCGACAGCGCGAAATTGGACCTTTTAAAAAAGTCGGATGCGGCGACAGCGCGAAGCTCCAGATTTTGTAGGCAACAGCGGCGACAGCGGCAACAGCGCTAATGATTGTTGTTCTTGCCCGTTGAGTCAGTTTGTATCAAAAGACTAAGGAAGTGGGGTTTGGACCCCCACCTCATCGTGTTTAAAAATTGGGCAGCGCGGCGACAGCGCGAAGCTCAAGATTTTTACAGGCAACAGCGGCGACAGCGGCAACAGCGCTAATGATTGTTGTTCTGGTCCATTGATTCATTTTTATCAGAGGACTAAGGCAGGGGTTGGACCCCAAGGGCGGATCCAGGATTTGAAAAACGTCAAAATTACAGGGGGGCTGAAAGGCTAAACTTGTCCAAAATGGGCTGATTTTGCAAGATTTTGCAGAAATGCCGGGAGGCGCGCGCCCCTCCGCCCCTCCCTAGACTGAAGATCCGCGCCTGGACCCCCCCCCGAACCTCTACCTGTTTAGAAATTGGGCAGCGGCGACAGCGCGAAGTTCAACCTTTATGAAAAGTTGGCAGCGGCGACAGCGCGAAATTGGACCTTTTAAAAAAGTCGGATGCGGCGACAGCGCGAAGCTCAAGATTTTGTAGGCAACAGCGGCGACAGCGGCAACAGCGCTAATGATCGTTGTTCTAGCCCGTTGAGTCATTTTGTATCAAAGGACTAAGGAAGGGGATTGGACCCCACCTCTACCTCTTTAAAAAATTGGGCACACCGACAGCGCGAAGCTCCAGATTTTACAGGCAACAGCGGCAACAGCGTGGATGGTCCATTGATTCATTTTTATCAGAGGACTAAGGCAGGGGTTGGACCCCCACCTCTACCTGTTTAGAAATTGGGCAGCGGCGACAGCGCGAAGTTCAACCTTTATGAAAAGTTGGCAGCGGCGACAGCGCGAAATTGGACCTTTTAAAAAAGTCGGATGCGGCGACAGCGCGAAGCTCAAGATTTTGTAGGCAACAGCGGCGACAGCGGCAAAGGGACTAGGCTAGGTCCTTATCCTTATCATAGGGACCATTACTATGCAAAAGCACACAAAACATATAATCCTCATGATTGGGAAATGGCTAGAAAGTTAAGGAATAAAGTAAATAAACTGAATAAATCATTGAAGAAAAACTATTGCAAAGAGGCTATCAATAGTAATATAAATAATTCAAGGAAATTATAAAAAAAAAAAAAAAAAAAAGCAGCGGCGACAGCGCGAAATTGGACCTTTTAAAAAAGTCGGATGCGGCGACAGCGCGAAGCTCAAGATTTTGTAGGCAACAGCGGCGACAGCGGCAACAGCGCTAATGATCGTTGTTCTAGCCCGTTGAGTCATTTTGTATCAAAGGACTAAGGAAGGGGATTGGACCCCACCTCTACCTCTTTAAAAAATTGGCAGTGGCGACAGCGCGAAGTTCAACCTTTATGAAAAGTTGGCAGCGGCGACAGCGCGAAATTGGACCTTTTAAAAAAGTCGGATGCGGCGACAGCGCGAAGCTCAAGATTTTGTAGGCAACAGCGGCGACAGCGGCAACAGTGCTAATGATTGTTGTTCTTGCCCGTTGAGTCAGTTTGTATCAAAAGACTAAGGAAGTGGGGTTTGGACCCCCACCTCATCGTGTTTAAAAATTGGGCAGCGGCGACAGCGAGAAGCTCAAGATTTTTACAGGCAACAGCGGCGACAGCGGCAACAGCGTGATGGTTGTTGTTCTGGTCCATTGATTCATTTTTATCAGAGGACTAAGGCAGGGGTTGGACCCCAAGGGCGGATCCAGGATTTGAAAAACGTCAAAATTACAGGGGGGCTGAAAGGCTAAACTTGTCCAAAATGGGCTGATTTTGCAAGATTTTGCAGAAATGCCGGGAGGCGCGCGCCCCCTCCGCCCCTCCCTAGGACTGAAGATCGCGCCTGGACCCCGAAACCTTAACTGTTTAGAAATTGGGCCCCAGCGGCGCGACAGCGCGAAGGTTCACTTTTATAGAAAGTTGGCAGCAGCGCGACAGCGCGAAATGACCTTTAAAAAAATTCGGATGCGGCGACAGCGCGAAAGCTAAGATTGTGTAGGCAACAGTGGCGTAACAGCGGCAACGCGCTAATGTCGTGTTATAAGCCCGTTGAGTCAGTTTGTACATAAAGACTATGGAAGGGGTTTGAACCCACACCTCCTCCTGTTAAAAATTGGGCGCACGACAGCGCGAAGAAAGCTCCAGATTTTACAGGCAACAGCGGCGACAGCGTGGATGCGTCCATATTCATTTTTCCAGAGGGACTAAGGCAGGGGTTGAGCCCCCCACCTCTACTGGTTAGAAATGGGGCAGCGCGACAGCGCGACGTTCAAACTTTATGAAAAGTTGGCAGCGGCGACAGCGCGAAATTGTCCTGCCTTTTTAAAAGTCGGACTGCGGCGACATGCGCGAAGCTCCAGTTTTGTACCGTAACAGCGGGACAGCTTTTGGGCAAGAGCGTTGAATCATTGTTCTAGCCCGTTGAGTCCATTTTGTATCAAAGGACTAAGGAAGGGGGTTGTTGGAACCCCCACTTCCACCTGTTCGGAGGCGGCGACAGCGGGCAAAGCTTCAAGATTTTGTAGGAAACAGCGGCGACAGCGGCAATAGCGCTACTGACGTTGTTCTAGCCCGTTGAGTCATTTTGTAACAAAAAGAATAAGGAAGGGGTTTGGACCCCCACCTCCTACTCTTTAAAAATTGGGCGGCAGCGCGGCGACGGCGCGAAGCTCCCGAATTTACAGGCAACAGCGGCCAACAGCGAGAATGATTGTGGTTCTGGCCCATTGATTCATTTTATCAGAGGAGGACTAAGGAAGGGGTTGGCCCCCACCTTACCTGTTTAAAAAGTCGGATGCAGCGACAGCTCGAAGCTTCACTTTTGCAGGCAACAGCGGCGACAGCGGCAACAGCGCGAATGTTAGTAGTTCTAAAGCACTGGGTCATTTGATCAGAGGACTAAAAAAATGGTTGGACCCCTTCCCCCAACCTTTTGTTTAAAAGTTGGGCAGCGACGACAACGAGAAGTTCCACCATTATGAAATGTTGACTGCGTCGACGGCGTGAAAGTGAACCTTTAAAGAAGTTGGATGCGGTGACAGCGCGAAGCTTCAGACTTACAGGCAACAGCGGCGACAGCGGCAACAGCGCGGATTTCTAGCCCACTGGTACAAGTTTGGGACTAGGACTAATTGGAGATATTATCCATTCGATTCAAAGGAAGGGTAAAACACTTGTGCCAGTTTTAAACGTTCAAGAAACCAAAAGGGTAATATCCCCATACTGTAGGCAATAAATCATAAGGCAGCTGTTTGTTAGTAAGATTATATGAGTATTCACAAATAGCTTTCGTATGCTTTATTCCCTATCCAGTTGTATTGTGGGGCTAAATCACGATATTTCGTGACTTGCATCTTTGGGGATTAAAGGGGATAGCCCGATTTAAGTATATAAAGTTTTGATAGAATCTCGATAGAATGGACTTTATTCCCAAACCCCATCTGTAAAGTGACTTCGGCGTATTAAATCTTTGAAGAACGACCCATCCAAGTTCACCCTTGTTTATAATATATGCTCAATGTTTACAAATATGTTCAATATCTACAGTTTATCATTACATATGGTGTATAGAAGGATATCTTTAAAGAACGACCCATCTTCACCCTTATTGGTTAAATTTTGCGTTGAAGAATGACTCAACTTTCAGAAAACAAGTTAGAGGTGCATTTTATGACCTCATAATACCTTGACCCTTGTAAATATTTTATTTGCAGGTTAAAGAACGATTCAACTTTACCCTTGCTTGTTTTGTAAACACATTAAGAATAATTGGCAGCGGCGACAGCGCGAAATTTAAAAGTCGGATGCGGCGAGAGCGAGAAGCTCCAGATTTTGTAGGCAACAACAATAGAAGGGTCATTAAATTGAGTCTTTGTTTTTCTAAAGAAGGATAATAATGGAGATTGCGATGCGAGTAAATTATGTTTAGAAAATATTTTAAGAAAATATTTTAATTGCGGGTTGAAGAACGATTCAACTGCGATGCGAGTAAAGAATAAAATTATGGTTAGAAGACATTTTAATTTCGGGTTAAAGAACACTTCAACTTCACCCTTGCTTGTTTTGGAAACACGTTAAGAATGATGCAACTTAGAAGGAACAATAAATTGAATCTTTGTTTTCTAAAGGATAATAATGGAGTTTTTTGTAAGGATCATATTTGAGTATTTGTAGTTTTGAACTCTCAAACTAATGGACTAATCATTGCAATTCCCTTGTGCCTTAAAACATATGTTCGGACACGTTATTTGTATTTCCCAAACTTGTACTGTTGCAAAGATATATAAATTGAAAAAAATGGCGGACCCCTTTTGCCGCCATCTTGAATCTTGGGAACTTGTAAGTTTTGAACTCTCAAATAATGACTTCATTGTAATCCTTGTGCCTTAAAACTTTGGTTTTGGACACTTTATTTGTATTTCCAACTTGTCTGGTTTGCAAAGATATGATAAAAGTGGAAATGGCAGCCATTTTTGGTTTGACCGCCATCTTGATTTTGGAGAGAGCTCCAGGAGGATTTCCGGGGGACTTTTTTTACCTTATGTTATTCTACTCATATTCCTAAACCTATCCTGAAAATTCGCTTGTTTGAGCTATTTCCAGGTTTGAGCGTATATGATCTAATGCTCTTGGACTATTTACCGAGTCGCTGCTTTGAAATAGGCCACCGCTGTGACACGTCCTTTTTCTATCCTTCCATCTTTTTTTGTTACTACTTACTCTATCCCTAAGCTATTTCTCTACGTAGGAAGGCATTTAATGAAAGAACTAGGCGATATCCACTTTTTCTTGAGTCTAGACTGCGACTCGTGTTAAACATGAGAACAAACTTCAGCACTGAATTCCAAATGGACCAGCCGCTGAAGTTTCAGCATCAATTCAACTTCTAATCTTAGCAAATTGTTGACAGTCACAATCTAGGGCTAGGTATATGGCCAGGCTACGATTCTACCTGGTGGATTATATGTGGCTTTAATGTAACTTGTAACGCTCCCTCTACCCGATGCTCTACTTTCTTGTCAGGTCATGGGCATACAAAGGGAAGCCAGGTGGGGAACTAGATGGGAGGTGAGATACGGAAGGAAAATGGTGGAGGAATAATAAGTTTGCCCAGATTCCTTTTGAATGTGGTGGTGAACAGAAATCACGGTTGGGGGAAGTAGCGTGTTAAACAAAAACATCTACAAAGTTACAAAGTCAAATTTAGCCTTACTTATAAAGTCTCGGACAGTTATCTTGCCGAACCAGGTATGCAGCATCAGCAACCCATCGCCAAAGGTGCTGATCAAACCTACAAAATTGTAAGCTTGTTTAACTTTTGGTGGAGATCTAGCAATAATGCTCGCTTCATCTGTCCATTATAACACGACTCTTCATCCTTGAATGCTCAAGCTGGCATTGGAGGTTCCACTCTAAGTAACCACATGCATCAGTTTATTTTAATGCACCCCTTGTATATATTTTTGCACCGCACTTTTTGTGGCTGTAACTTTTTTTGTTTACGGCGGGTGCGCACCCAAATCGCAGTGCGAAAATCTTCATGCTTTGAAGTCTGCCACTTCACCAAAAAAAAAGGAGAAGAAGAAGAAGATATCTCCAATCTGTCAAGCCACCTTTTTTCCTGGCCACCGGCCCCCCGGGTCCTTGGCCCATATGCAAATTAGGAGCTTTCCAATCTATTAATACTTCTGATTGGAAATTGGCGTATAAAGCCCCGCCTGGGTTCTTTTAAACCTGCATACTCATGGTATTGGCCATCTCAGAATTGATGAAATCGTAAAAGCCATGGCCTTTTCTGGCTTTTCTGCTTGGTTTTTCAAGTATGATGCTCAAATTTTGCATTGGCTTTTTCCCACGTTCTGATTGGTCTCTCCAGGTATGATGTCAATTGGACCATGGTCCCCTTTTTCTGACTTCCTGATTGGTTCCCAAATATTTAAAAATGGTAAACATTTCAATATGCTAATGAGGTGACAGACTCTTCGCACCAGCCCGGGCGCAATTACCTATTCTTTGTTACATTTTGTGTCCGGCAAATATTGCCGATAAACACACACGTAGTACATGAATGTTGTAGATAGAATCTATTTATCACTGTTATATCGCAGAAGTAATAATTTTGCCACGTAGTAAAGATGAATATGTTAGATTAGGTAGTGTATAATGGTTTGTGTTGAGGAGGCAGGTAAGAAACAAACGGATTGGTGGTGTGTACAATCTGGAGAAATGCGAAATTACAGAGTTTCAACAATAACAAAAAGCCTGCTAAATTCTTATAATTTCATCAGAACAATTAAAAATGCAGAAAGAGCCGAAATCGGAGAACCACCCGAGTCAAATGCTAATGATTATTACACACACCTTTGGTTTAAAAACAAAATCCTGTAGGTAGGCAGGTGCAAATCTTTGCAATATTCTCAAGTAATCCTGGAAAAATGAGAAAACATGGGTTGAAAAATACCCAAGCACTTTTTGTCTCGCCTGAACTTTTTTCGGCAGAGCCTGTTAGTAATCACTTTTTCGTCTGTCTGTCTGTCTGTCTGTCTGTCTGTCTGTCGGTCATTCTGTGTGTGTGCCTGACGTCCGTGATCCCGGGCTTGTGTATGATTTATCCTGGAGTTCCGTACGGGCTATGATGATGTACTTGGTGGAAAGAAGCGGGTCCAGCTAGTTCTCGACCTGATTAATTTTGGGCGTAAAATAAATGCTATTAAGTATCTAATTTGCATAATTAACAAAAATTTTCCTGCAAGGCTTGTGTACAGTTTTCTGGAGTTCCCGTAAGGCCGTAATGATATGAATTGGTGGAATGGACGGCTGGAGAGATTTCCTGAACTGGATTAGATTTCGGAGCGTATTTCGGGCAAATTAAGTATGCAAATGAGCTAATTAATATGCAAAAAACAGCGTTAATGCTTAATTTTGAAACGGTACATTGGATACGAAAATTTTCCTTCACTGCATGAAAGCCTATTATGGTGCGCATCTTTTTTTCCATTTGAAGCGTGTGTTTATACAAATCGGCTTAGGTATGCAATGAGCTAATTAATATGCGTAATTACTGTATCTCTAAAACCGTACAACGGATAGGCAACGTTCCTTCGCTGCATGAAAGAATACTATGTCCATGCATCTTTTTGGGTGAATCATATTGGGGTCAAAGTGCATGTGGGCCGTAAAGGGCATTTTTTTGATACCATGGAACTAATTAAATATTATAATTGGCTGTACACTGATGGTACCTTGGATATGCATAATTCTTTCGCTACATTAGACTACTATATGTGTTAACATCTTTTGTTGTGAATAATATTGTGGTCAAAATGCATGTGGGCCACTTAAAGGGCATTCTTTGATTAGTTAAAATTGCAACGAATGCTAAAATGCTGGTCCATTTCAAAACCACATTTTCTCAGTTGTTCATGGTCAAGTGTGAATACTACAACCTTCAAAAAGAAATTTGATTCAGGAGTTTGTTTACCTTTAACAATAAATTAGGTCACATGTGTTATTTTTGGCGTAATAATGGCTGTGTGTGATTTTGGTGGTGTACAAAAACAAGAAGGGACTCATCAAAAGGGGGGTGGGAGTACACCACAACAAAGTGTAATTAACACAATATATAATAGCTCGATCATGCCCATGTTTTCAAATTAAATGTTTTTCTACTCTGGTCAGTCTTTTGGGTTGCCAGCCTGTTTACATTCCTTGAAAATGTGAAATACGCACAATTGTGCATTCATTCAACAACGAAAACACACCTTTCCTGGACACCGTTAGGCGACTCAAATTTAAATGTTGGGTCACATGATTTTTTTCAAAAATAAAAATTTAGTGTTGCCAAATAATTTTCATATTTTTTCCTAATTTAGGTATTTTAAAGGTATTTTTGCATGACTTTTCATGATTAATATATCTACAATTGAAAAGTGTGGCCCTGGGGTGGTGTCAAATGAAAGGCAGGAAAAAAGAATACAAAATGCAAACCGGGGGTGCTACTGCCTACCATCTCGTTGGTTTAGGATTATGTGGGGACATTTCAAGATTAATATCTCCCCAATGGAAAATGTTTGTGACCCCTAGGGTTGGTGTCAATGAAAGAGTGAGAGGTATAGCTTACTATCAAAATCAAACCCGGGGGTGCTACTCTCCTAAACATCTTAGTTATGCTCTTGTAGGACTTCTCATGATTATATCTCCACATGGAACATGTGTGACCCCTGGGGTGGTTCAATGAAGCGCAGGAAGTAAAGATACTATAAATGCAAAACGCGGGGTGCTCACTTCCTAAACATCTCTGACTTATATGCTCGTGGGGGGGTTTTCAACTTTCAGATGAATATCTCCACAATGGAAAATTGTGACCCCTAGGGTGGTGTCAAATGAAATAGTGGAAGTAAAACTAGTTAGAATTGGAGTTTATCTGGTTGCACAAAATTTTTTGGGACACCCTGCCTGTACTCTCGCACGGTTGCCCTCTGGTGTGCTTCTTTTTTTCTTACATTAAGCGCGAAAGCAGGCCGAACTTGGTGGTTCGCGAACCGCCTTGTCATACTCAGAACAAATTAATGGCGACATATGCAAACAAATTACACCTTGAAAATAGTTAGCATTACCGGTATTTACAATTGCAACAAAAAATCTAGAATTTAGTAAAATAGCATACATTCAATAATATAATTAGCAGAGCTAATCACATACCAAAAAATACTCATCTTGTGGTGGCAAGCATAACCTCAATTGTGAAGTCACAGTAAAATTTTTTACAACCAGTCCTGAATGTTCCCACATTTTGAGCCAAATGGCAATGATGAATGGAATCTCGTCCACAGACGAGGAGTGGAGACAAACTATGATTATAGAAAGATTCCTTCTAATCAAGTCTGTGTAAAAGCCTTGAATTATACAAAAGAACTACTAGGAAGTGACAGCGATGAAAGAAACTGGGGCCCTATATCATTAAGAATTTTGTAACCAAAACCAACCTGGATCCTAAAACATACTCGATCTCACTAAGCCATAACTCCACGAAGCCGTTTTCTGGCATAAGGAGGACTAGTATCAGAATTCTGTGCTTTTCCGATAGAATTGGATTCGTGTTACCTGCGCTAATTGATTTCGCTGGAGGGTGCCCAAACGCTAGCACAATACAAAACATGTGGCATTCACAAAGAATTATACGATTGAGGAGGCGAAGCGACAATTGCTATTGCAACCTGATTAGAAACCAGACAGCTTAGAAATTATGCGAGTACGCCATAAAAGTTCCTCAACTGTAGAAGTTCCTTTTAAAGAGTCTCAAACATGTGGAGATTTCCAGAAGAAGCGCCCCCAATTTTTTTGAACCGGGTTTTTTTGCATATTTGGAATGCTTTCCAATTATTAGATCACACCTGAAGTGATACGCGCTAATACGGCCGTCTTTTATGTAATAATATGATGATTTTAGTACTTTCTGTCTCGTGCACGACAGAAAGTCAAGCCCGGTGTTCTATGGGACAATTACGATAGTCAGGCAGTTCCACACAGGGTTTGCTGTTTTCCATATTTGTACTTGTTTGTCCACTAAACCTTCAGGACGTTCTTGGTAGGTGTTGTCTCAATCGATTCTGTGCAATTTGAGAGAAATTCGTATCCTAAACAAAATTCCTACTGTCACTTTAAATAGTGCTAAATGTCCCCCGGTTCAACTTCCGGCGGGACCACTGCAGGGATTCAATCTTGTAACTAAATTCTGGGATTTAATCTTTACAACCTGGCTTATTGATTGAAATTCATTCTGCCAGTTCAGGTGGAACTTGGCAAATCCCACAACACAAATTACCGTGATTGGCCCCGTCCTTTTCGGAGGGGACCTAAGCCGTCGGGTGAAGTTGATGTTCAATGAAATTTACATGTGGATGGAGCAAAATGTTTCAGAAAATGATGAAAGCCTGGCAATAATTACCTCACGAGATCTGTTCTATTAATGTTAGGAGACACATGCAAGGTACTTTTTACACATAAGAAGTGCCTTTTGTGCTTAAATCTTCATGAGAAAATTTTAATTTTGTGTACCTCCATTTTGCAATGGCCATGTAATTTTTTTTATCAAGTTTTACCTTTTTTGACATAAGAGCAGAAAACCCCTAATTTTTAGCTTGCTCCCCTCGCAAAATCAATTTTTCCCGCATTTGAGACAACATTAGAGAGTTTGGGGGGCTTTTTTGGAAGGGGAGGGCGGAGGATCCACCCCCTCCCCTCCCCACTTGGTAACGGACCTGTCTGGAACTCATGGCAAACCCGTTATTCCATTCAATCATTTCCTTATTTATATTATTTTAGAGCAGAGAAGTAAAACCCCATTTAAAATTTGGCACAATATAAACTAATACCAGAATATGTCTTTAATTAAGGGTAAAAAATAGCTGGGAATGATTCAGTATTCTGCCACCAAAACATGCAGTTTATTTCATTGAGGCCGCCAAATTCATTTGGTGGTTTGCACAATAACAAAATTCTTTCAAATGGGCCTGGACATAGCCTTTTTCCATACATGAAATTGAAAATTTCTCATGAAGGATTTAAACCACACAATGTACTTCTATACTGCAGGTATTTGGGCTTTCAATTTTATCATTTTTCAGAGAAAATGAGGTGAACATTTTTACTCCAGCCACCCACGGAATTTCTTGACATTTGACTTCTATGGCAGTGGGTTGTTACCTTTTACTTGAAGTGTAATTGGACTAAGTCTGTCCTGTAACTTTTTCTTCCACAGCCAGAAACTTTATAATTGGTTTACCTTTGCTAACACTAGGTAATATAGGTATAAAAACTTGTGCAACAAAAAATAAATAAAAGGCCAAGGATAGAATTTAAGACACTATCAGTGACCAGGATCCGTGATCCGCCCAAAAGAGTCAAAGTCTTTTAAATTTAACTTAGGCCAAAAAAAAATTGTTGTTATTGGAGATAGGGCCAGTTTTCTTACTATTTACCAACATAGCTTAGCTATATCATGCTCTGTGTCACTGGTCACGTTGGGAGAGCGTGGCCTAGCGGTTAGGGTGCTTGCCTCTGGCGGCAATTTACCATCATAAATTCCCGGGTTTCGAATCCCGTGGTGTCGTGTCACTTGCTGGGGATTTATTCGGGTACTCTCAATTCTGGATTTGATCTGTATACCATGCTATTGATTAAATCCAGAATACGCTCTCCTCCATGGTTCACTTGGAATTGGGCTATGGATCATGAAGCATCCCGTCCTTCGGAGGGGACGTTAATTCGTCGGTCCCATGTACAGAGAGTCACAACTGTACATGTACCGCAGTCCAGTGTCGAATAAGCGTAGGTTGTAAACCCCTGACTGTTCCCAATTCGCCCCCAGCCTCAATAGCGGGCCATGTGTAGGAGCGTCCGTCTCATGGATACACGCGGCCCCCGGTTCAGCACACAGTAGCTGAACAATCCTGACCCCACCCAAAGCCAGTACCAATTACTTTGTGGATACGAGCAAACAAACAAATTGACAGGGATCTCTGCATGACCAATAGGTTTTCAAAAGTACCCTAACCAAGTAATATGATTGGTCTAAAAAGTACCCCTAAAACAGTTGGCCAGTGGTAACAATCCTAACCTTACAAGTATTGGCAATTTGGTACATTGCATTCTACAAACATTATTTGTTTCTGCGTAGTAGGTTATACTGAAATCGGGGTTTCCAATCGGACCCAAATCATGTATGTTTCATTCCTCAGTTTCAGCGTGAAAGTATGTGCCTTTTTTCGCGTTTATTTGCCTTGGCAATGGCACCAGGCCATAACCAGGATTTTTTTTGGGGGGGGGGCATTTTTTTAAAGGGGGACTTTTTCCGCTAAATTTGGCAAAAGTGGAACCCTTTGAAAACCTTTTGGGGGCAAAAAACCCTATTTTTTGGCTCGCTCCCCTTGCAAAATCTAGTTTTTGCCTCTTTAGCTCTTGAGGGTTTTTAGGAGCTTTTTGGAATGGGGGCTGAAAGTTGGTGGTTTTCAAATCGGGACCCAACGCACGTATTGCAGTCCCGGTTTCAAGCGTGAAAGTATACCCTTTTTCAGTGTAATCAGAGTTCAGAAACGTCCAGAAGAAACCTATATTTCTTCGTGGAGGAAGAATGAAGAAACTGGTAAGGGTTCTTCCACTTTTCTTCTGTAAGAAATAAAGAAATCGTCGCCCACATCACATACTGTCTTATCTGACGAAATGCCGTTTTCGAGAAAATCACCATTGAAATTCTACCGGGAGATTTCATGTTTGTGCTATGGAATTAAACATTACAATTTACTTTTTAATTTACATTATGAAGAAAACATTCTGAAGTTTGAGTTTTAACCATGGTGAGTTTTGAAAGTGCAATTGTATTCCTGATATAAAGCTACAAAGTCATAAGTCTGCATGTGAAATGCAAAAAAGTCGTATTTTCACATGCGACGCTAATTTCACCATAATATTTCAATGCGTTCAGATAGATCTGTATGTGAAACACATCATGTTCACGCATGAGGCAGATAGGACGCACATAGATCTGTATGTGAAAAGCGTAAACAGCTTGTTTTATGAACAGCGCTAATTATACGCCTATTGAAATTAAGTGTAAATAAAACATACGACAGTATGTGAAATCGATTCGTGATATGCAGTTTTGAGCTTATTGATCAAAATTCTTAATTAATATCTCAGTAATTAGGTCACTTTCAAGATTGTAACTTTGTGCATGTATAGACCATAACATTATAAGTACATATGCAAAATATCTCAAAAAAGTCAAAATGTCAGATAAGACAGTATGTGATGTGGGCGACGTAATATGTACTATGAACAACAACCTAAATTACACCATATTCATCTGCTTTGTACTTCAAATCATCAAGGCTACTTTAATTACCTAACAGACAACATGTCAAAATCTGTTTTGAAATGCCCCAAAATTACATTTCATACTTGAAATTACATTTTTTTATAACATCAAGAAGATTTGGACCCATCTATCATAAAACATGCCTTAAGCTTTATCAATGTTTGTCTCGGACTCTGAGAGAGTGAAAGATGGTGGTAGCACCATCCTTTCATGAACCATAATATCACCCACATTGCCAATAAAGCTACCTTCATCGCATTGTATGCTTAGTTCGGTGGTGAAAGTAAATACAGTACCGCTGTGCTTGGCCAGACGTCCTGTTGTTTATTCCTTATAATAAGTGCAAGTAACCAAGATACGAGGGAGTATCAAAAAGTTTTAAACATCACATTCTCCCAATTTAAACTGACTGTCCACAGACCGGCATCGTAGAGATCTTCAGATTACGAAGATCTCAGAGTCCTATTCCGAAGATCTCAGAGTCCTTAAGACTTAAGACATAGTCACCGTCCAGAGTCACAAACTGTGACACTGTGACACTGTGCATGCCACCATTGTAGAAGTCCTCAGATTGCGTTAAAAAGTACTGTTTCACCTCTTCAATGACTTCATTAGTGTCATCAAATCGCCTACCCCACAGTAGAGTTTTCATGTGTTGGAACAAGAAGAAATTGCTTGGAGCAATATCAGGATCCTGTCCCAAAAAAGCCACGCCATGCATATACCTCTGGGGAGGAGTCAGCAAGCGCGGAACCCACCGTGCTGACATCTTAGACATGTGCAGTTGGTTGTGAATATTATTCAACACACTAACACAACTGAGATCGGTTTCATGCATGATCATGTTGTTACTCGTTGGTCTTCCATGACAACATCTACTTTCTTTACTGTGGCCGCATCGTCGATAAGTGATGGGTTTTGAGGGACACATGGCCAGTTTGGAAATTTCTTTTCCAATATTTAACAGTGCTATATGACGGCCAATCATCACCGTAGGCAGCCTTCATTTCATCATAGATTTGCTGGGCACTGTAACCCTTCAAATACAGGAACTTAATCATGCTGTGTGTCTCAATTTTCTCCATCAGTGCAGGTTATGTGTTTAGCGGGGCAGCTAGGTTGCTGACATCTATCGCCAGCTTAAAGAAAGGGAAAATACTTATGAGACCATTTTTGCACCATAATGTACATAAGGACGAGTGACTATTCTGACAAAATCTCCTTCCTTTCTGGGTGATGTTTAAAACTTTCTGATGCACCCTCGTATATCAGGATTTTTACTCAAAAGTCAATGCAAACCAGGAGCCAACAGTCTGTAAAAAAGCAACTCCTTATAATTTCCAGGGAACTAGGAGCCACTTTAACTAGGAGTCATATATGAAATTGAAGATTTCATGTTAACTCTACCCAAAGCTCATGTTCCCTCCACTCCACACACATATGACACATGCATACAGCTACACATACAGAGCTCTCCTTTCTGGGCTTGTTTGGAGGGAACATTAGTAAGAGCTGAAAATCTGAGCATGTAGCACATATATTTTTCAGATACATAGACATACATAAAGGTTGAGCATTTCCAGAAACTGTAGTATACCTTTATGTGAATGGAAAGTACATTTTGCTCATGCACCTTTTGACTCGCAGTCTCGCAGTGGTGTAACCACTCCTCAGCTCAAAATCTTTGCCCCTCCTACTCACTCAAGATGAGAGCAGGAAGGTAATAAATTGATCAAGAAAATCCACTAGAACCAAAAACTATCAATATGATACTCTATTCACATTTGCAAAATGTGCTTAAAGGGGCATTTTGAGATCAACAGCCTCATCCCCCGACTTACCTATAATTTTACAAAGGTTTAGATTTTTATATCACCTGAACGTTAGCCTTAGTAATGCATGTGTGCCCAACCTTACTTTCAAATTTGATCGTACCTGTAAGAAGTGTGCAATTTTGTATTTTCTGCCTGTAAACTTACAGAAATTACAGTGCCTATGGGACTCTAAAATTTTGGAATCAGTTTTACTTAAAGAGATCTAGTGAGTCAATAATAAAAATAGGGGCCAGAATCACGAAATGCACCTTTTTTAAGGTGCGAAGCCCCAAATGATATAATTTTCCCCAGCCTGCCCCACCACCCACCCAGTGTCAATGTCTGCCTGCGCCAGTGTCGACTCATACAAATACTGAGGTTGTTACAAGATTACTATTGCAGTCTTGGCTATATTTTGAATTCTGCTGTTTGGCCTGGGGACTTATGTAATGCTGCTGTCTGGATGTCTGGATGTGATGAAATGTCATTAGTCCACTGAACCAACAAAGATTATTTCAGCTTCTTTTAATAGGTCACCATGTGTTTCCTAAAATGGAGTCATAGTGTTTGGCTCATGCACCTCCTCAGATCCTGGAGGATGGCATCCCAAATTCAATCAGACATAATCCATGAACCAGCCTAGAGTGACCTCCTTTTCAGTATTTTCGAGTAGCACCTGCAACCAATGAGTACTCATGCATGTTTACTCAGGGCTTGATTTTGCCTCTAGCTTGGGACTGATTTACAAATGGTTGAGGGCAACATTGTAGCTTTATGAATCAAATAAGTTAAATAGTTTAGTAACTGATGAAACTCGCACACTCCAGAAAACTCTGAAGTTGTTTCCAATTATCTTTCTAAAGTAAGGTTAACCCAATGGGGCACTATTGGCTGATTTGATTGGCTATTCTTAAAGGCTGTGTCATATAATTGGCCAATCAGAAGCAGAAGGCTAACAGTTCAGATTAATATAAAAATCTCAACCTTTTTTAAAGTTAAGTTGGGGGTGGGGGGTGGGGGTGAGGTTGTGGGGTTGTGGATCATGAAATGCCTCTTTAATATCCAGTAAGAAGTACCAAGGAATGATCCTTTTAGCTAAAAAAATGTCAAAATACACTGCAAAAAAGAAAAGAAAAAAATAATTGGTCATAGTCTTTAATCTGATTGCCATTATGATGATATCATTTATAGATCTTTGTGAAAATTTGCTAGCTACATTTTGATAACATGTTTGTTATCAAAGACAGTAGCTCCTTAGAAATTGACAAGAGTTTAGTAAAATGGTGGAAAAGTTGCAAATTTTACTTAAACTTTTTCCTCAAAAGTAATTTTACTCAAATTGCGAGCAAAAATTTCCTTAAGACGTGAAATTTCAAATATGAGCAGCAAAAAACTGTGTACTAAATTCCACTGAGAACAGAACATTGAAGAGTGACTGACATTCACTTTTTGGAATTTTCAAAGAATGAAATGCAGATTTCAAAGCTATATTTCACTTTGGATATGTATGTTGTTTTTTTGGCTGGGATGTACTGTGAAAGACAATTAATATGCAGTAGTAGTAAATTCAACTAACAAATGATGTTTGAGAAGAAAAACAACAACATAACAACATAGAACTGTTCTCAAAACAAAGTTTCTTCCTAGTTTTTGCATCCCCAACAAGTGCTTATGATCACTTCCTAAGATTTGTCTACATAGCTTCAGGGTAACCTTAAAAAAGCAGACCTATAGACCTTTAAACGTGCATTACCTAATTTTGGCACCTTTCTTAAGTCGGTCTGTGGTGCAGCAAGTATCCACATATGTGAAAAAAGGCTTGTTTTCAAAGCATCAGTTGATATTGTGGTGTGTGTTTTATGTTCTATATATCATTGTTGTAAATCTTTGGCTAGTACATTTGATGTATTATTATATCATTACAGACAAAAAATATCAAAAAAAAATAACATTTATATCCTTTGCAGTAAATCTGTTAAAGGTGCATTCATGATTCCAGCACCTTCGTTTTATTCATTGTTCACTATATATCTTGAGAAAAGCTTATTCACAACTTTTTAGCTGATCCCGACTTTGCAGTTTTGTGTTATGTAAATGCTCTTTTCCCCCAGTCCCATCGGCCCCTGTGCTCTATTTCTGTCCGTTATGGACAGGAAAAACACAATGTGAATTCTTCCACCACACCACGATCGAATGTTGCACGTTAAGATTTGGCACACATGGATACTAATGTAAACGGTTCAGATGATATGGAAAATCTCAACTTTTTTGAGGTAGTAATGTCGGGGACGAGGCTGTGGATCATGAAATGCCCCTTTAAGTTAAAGGAGAACCGTATCGAGAATAACTTGCACAATATACACTGGGTCATTCCATGCCAATTCAACAAATCGAGTACACCATCACCTCATGGATTCTTTCCTTTTTGGTGTATTGAAAGATATTCATGAGAAACTAAAATCCTGAAAATTTGAGCTCTGTACCTCTTTTCATTTTCACCTACAGCAATTTTTAAATTTGAGGGGGGTCACCTCAACAAACATGTACCGGGTGTGAAATTCCAATATTCAGAAGGGCCGTAGTAAAAACTACACCCCTTCAGATCCTTCAAACTTGGCATTCTGGATAACCTTTTGATGAGATTGCACAATATGTGAACAGAAAAAATGCACTGCCCCAATTTAAAATAACAGGGGGTCAAAAATGGCCCAAAAACCAATCGGGCCATACTTTGGGGGCCCATAAGTCAAAAAAGTAAAAGTGATTAAACTTCCAAATTTAGGCTGTGAAAGTTTATCTTGAATACTACCCTTTGTGTACAATATTATACTTTAGATCAGCTTTATTGGAGAGATATAGCTGTCGCAGAATAATGTCTAAAAGTCTAGAAAAAATTAAACCTTGACTTGACCCCCTAATATGAATTTCAATGCTCTCAATGATAGTCTAGGCCATTGGAAGAATGGCGATACATTTTACACATAAAATACTTAACTAGAATTTCGGCGTTCTCGGCTTTCGCGCTCCTATATTCAAAGAATATAAGCTGTGGCCGCCCATGACCTTTGACCCTGGCACGTTACCTTGATCTCATCAACATATGAGGGATCGCATGGTGCACCTATGCAAGTTTGGTTCCAATTGCACTTCAAGTTTTTCATTTAGATCAATTTTACATTTTAGCCCATTTTTCAACTTGACCTCACATTACCTTTTGACCTTTCAACATGACCTTTGACCTTCAACATATGAGGGATCCCATTGTGCACCTATTACAGAAGTTTGGTTCCAATGAAGTTCACTTTCAATTGAGTCACTACAATTTGTGACACACACATACACACACACGTCCCCCACCCCCACAGACACACATACATACACACGCACAACGGATTGCTTAGTGGTCCTTCCAGCTATAGCTGCGGCCCACAAAAACAGAGAGGGACGTTAATAAAGGGTAAAGAGAAAAAAACATCCATGTAATTTGTAGTCTAACTTGTAAGTTTTTTCCAAGCTTTCATCAACAATGTCTATTACATGAATATCAATAGACTCGTACGCAATGATATTAAAACAAACAAAGGTCAAAGACCGGTCAAACAGGTGCATTGTTGGAATATGCATATGGCGTGCATTTTCTTGTGTTAAACCCATTTCCGTCGCTGCTGAATTAATGCTGCCGGCGACATAATTATAAAATGTTCTACTTACCCATAAAGATGCTGAATTTTAGTCCTTAACCATTTTTCATGTGATGGCTTATGTATACAAGGGCGTCTCAGAAAGAATTACCACCAAACATTGGTGACCATAACTGGGATACTTCAAAGTAGTATCCACATTTTATAAATTTAAAAAGAAATCTTAAACCACAATTATTTTTTAATATTTTAATTTAAAAAAAAAACGCGTGTTTTTTTGTTTTTTGAAGAAATAAGCGAGTATGTTAACACTGTCCAATTTACACTTCCTTCCAAGTTTTTGGTATAAAGTGATTCAGATAGAACAGGGCAAGAAATAATCAATACTTCTTCATTTTCTTTTTCATTTTATTTCTTTAAAACAAAATAAGAATAATGATATTTTTTGCACCACGTCAACATAATAATGCACATACTTACAAAAGAAATTTACATTCTGTTCTTTTTCACTTAAAGAAATTGAAGAAATGTCAGGGACATCTTCGTTTTTTTTGACAAATTAATGTTAATACCATGGCTGTCGCCAATCCAAGCAAATTCCTTTTTCATTTACTTTAAATTGCATATCATTAGACAGCTTTCTAGAAAAGTAATGCTTGAAATTAATATTGAAAATGAAGTAAATTTTGATATTCAACTAGGTTGTGCATTATAAAATTCTAACAACGGTTTCAACCACCAAATGTTCACCTTTTTCTTTTTGCTAAGAATTGATTCAGATATATAAGATTTTCCGTTTCGATAAATGCATTGAAGATTTGTATATTCAGCATGCCAACATATGCAAAGTATTTGTGGCACATTGTTACGTCTGCAACTTTATCTTGGATTTAGACAAAGACTTCGTCTGATGACTGCAATGTTCTGTAAATGATGGGCGGTTCTCCGCCTTCCGCCACTCTTGTTCAAACTTTGACTTGTACCCGTTTTAACGGTACTTCTTAACATTGTTCAAGATTGTCTTCTTGCAAGGAGGATATCTGTGGGATCTTAATATAAATTCCTGCCTGCCCACAGTAATGTTATGACTAGTTTCGGCATATCTGAAAACCACAAACGCCCTTTTGTATGGGCAACAAATCTTCTCTCGTGCCAGTACTTCATATAACACGAATACAGAATAAAACGCGGGAATTTTGAATTTGCACTCAAGTAATGCCTTTATTACTTTAAATGTAGAATCCACCATCTTATTGGAATAAGATGTCTAATTTGAGTAAAAACTATTGTTAATAATCTTATTGTTCAGTTTATCCATCTGTTAAAGTATTGATTAAACTTCTCAATTCATTCTATGCAGTGCCACCCCTAGTTTAACTAACATAGTTCACATTTTCTACAGATTTTATTGGTGTTGTTTTCTAATAAAGATGATCATTCTTGTTATTTACCATGTTTTGTTTTTCTTGTTGGATTTTTGTTGTAGTTTTCACGGTAATTGTTTATTGCTATAATAAAACGAACAAAATGGCATTGAACTCACAAAAATATTAAACAAGGCCAGTTCTTTGGTAAATGAAAAGAAGACAGCTTGAACGGATAACACAAGTAATCAGCGGTAGTTAACATCAAATCTGCATTATTGTGAGCAAACTTAAGGAAGTGTCCATTAACATGTGTTACATAATCGCTTATTTCTTCAAAACTACTGAACCGAATCGAGTGATGTTTACATTAAAATGTTAAAAAGTAATTGTGGTTTAAGATTCTTTTTAAATTTCACAAATGTGATACTTACTTTTGAAGTTATGGTCGCCTATAGTTAGGGTGTAATTCTTTCTGAGACACCCTGTATAAATGCTTTACAATCATGCAAAAATATCGATTTTGAAAAATCTTGAGGGCGCACTATTTTTCAAATGTGCCAGTGTCTCTTTAAGACTGTTGTGCATTAAAGGCACTATCAGTGATTTGCTGAATCAGAAATCGAAAAAATCATCAAAAGTCAGATTTTTGCATGTCTGTATCAAGTATAGGTACCCTAACATATCCTGCAAATAATAAGACCAGAAGCAATCCAATAAGGACAAAATCGAATTAGTCACTGTCCATACGGACACATACTACAACACGTAATTGAATGGAGATTCATTTCTTTGAACACTGTCGTTTTCTTCAATTCTCCAGTTGGAAATAGTAACTTATGAATTATTCTACAGACTTATCCCTCACTTAGCATTCTTGGAAATTTCAAATATTTTGACTTTTTCGGGCGAATCACTGATAGTGTCTTTAATTAATGCCGATGGTTAGTTGATATTAAAAACCATCTTGTTTAAATATAAGGTAGATTTCAAGAAACTTTGCATTCATTTATCATCCAAATCACCAATTTGTACTTCATAATTGAGCATTGCTGTTCTGATGTGCATCAAGAATAATAATAATAATACCGACATTTATATAGCGCCTTTTCCACAGGATACAAAGCGCTGTTGCCTATTATTATTACGCTGCCTTCAGGAAATCGTCACAATCATTTCGCTTCACCTAGGCCGGCAGCCGGCCAAGCGCACATGCCTATCAGCACTTAGATTGTAATATCCCCCATAACAGCTACCCGAATATCGCTTGGGTCGACGAAGCAAGTGAGGTAAAGTGTCACGTGAATAAAACAAGTTGTGCTAAACTTTTGTGAAAGAATGAAATCTTTTAAAGGGGCATTTCGTGATCCACAGCCTCATCCCCCCGACTTACCTAAAAGATGTTGAGATTTTTATATCATCTGAACCGTTAGCCTTAGTAATCCATGTGTGCCCAATCTTACGTGCAAATTTGGTCGCAGATCTGTAAGAAATCCGCAATTTTGTAAACAGACAGAAATTACAGCACAGTAGCCTATGGGGCCGTGGGAAACGAGCAATTGCTCATAACACAAAACCGCAAGATCGGGATCAGCTCAAATTTTGGGAATAAACTTTTCTCAATGATATCAAGTGATCAATGAATAAAACAGAAGGTGCTGAAATCACGAAATGCCCCTTTAACTTTTTCATTCTGAAAATAGATGAATTTCCCCCCAAAACTTCAAAAATTAAACGTGCAACAAGAGATTTTGAGGCATCCGTATTTTCTGCCATATGTAGTGGTTTCATATAGATTACACACAAAATAGATCTCTTACCTTTTATTTGGCTACAGAAATGTCTTAAAAATTGAAACAAAAGGTGATTTTTATATGCTTAAATTTCAATATTAAACATTGGCCAAATTTCCTATTTGCTCCTATAGGAAATTAGAAATTTCACAATTTTTGTACCAAGGATATAATTATCAACTTAATCCTTTCAGTTGGGGATATTACAGCAGTGTAAAAATCAGAATTTTCATATTTTTAGGAACACCTGTCATGTGAATCTCCCGTTGCACCTTTAATGTTTTAATGGAAACAAATTACATGTGATTAGGAGCATTGAAGTCCTGCCTCAGGTGTGAATGTTTTTGTGTCGCCTGCAACGATTGCAGGAGGCACATACTAATCAGTCAATCTGTCTGCCTGTCAGTATTGCCAAACCCGCAATTTGGTAGCCTAATGGGGCGACTTCCACCACTTGCCTTGTGAAATGCAAAACCCCACCCTGAATTTGCAACGTTTAGGCTACTTTTCACTCTCCTTATGTAACATTGTAAAAGAGTAGTGCTTTATGAATTAAATGTTATAGTATGCAATGTGTGTTTCTTTCTCCACTTTGAAATATAATATGTTAAGAAATGCGGGTAAGCATCAGTAATGATCTCGCGTACTAGATTGTATCGTTATAGCTATATATCCCCCTCCAGTGTACGATGCGCTAGTCTCATACCTACTTTGTATTAAATGTTATTCTCAAAGGATTTTTGCCTCCTTACATACACAATGATGTTTTTGGTACAAACAAGCATGGAAATCAATTAACAATACCACCCGTAGGGTGTATAATATGGATGACAAAAGGCTGTTGTCAATCAAGTAATTGCACCTCCTTTGAAGCAACTTGATCTGCAAGACAGTAAAAAATTGGGGGTGCTTTCTGGAAATGTCCTTTTGTCTCTTTAAGTCTGGATGTTAAAGTTGATGATGTTAAAGATGTGTGAAAGTTTTGGTGCTATTTGAAAACGTTCAATCCAATTGCAACCATTATTATATAATGTTTGCAAGGATCCAAGCGTGGGAAAATATTGGATCCAAAACATGATAATGATAAAATTGGATGATTTATGCCCAATATTAATTGGTCTTGCTATGAGTTTTAAAATATTGGGCTTGACTGCGTCTTGCCCAATATTTTTGCAACTCATAGCTCAACCAATAAATATGGGCTCAATCAATCCAATTTTATACCAAACTTGGTTTACAGGCACAGTATGAGCATCTTCATCAGCTGATGAGTTAAAGGTCAGATTCCAAGGTCAAAGGTTATTTCAGGTCAAGTTGTAAGGAAAGCTCATGTAGTAATTGCGAAAGCAGGCGACACTATTCGAGAACCAACTTGTTTAATATCATTGGTATACTTAGTTGTCTCCAACTAGCCCGATTCAACAGGGAACAATGAAATGAGCACTTCGTTTACAGAGAGATATTTGTATGTCTCTTTTTCTCTCCAATGTCGCCTTCCTCCGTGTGTCTAGCCACATAAGAAGTGGCATTTATTTCAGCATAGAATGATGTACCCCCTCTTTTGAAAGATAGTAAATATTAAGGCAAACAGGGAAAGAAAGCTCAGTCACACTCAAACATGTGCATCTTTTTAGGAGGGGAAAAGACACTGAAAGCCACTCAAGTGAAAAAAAAACCCCACATATATCTCCATGAGAGCCACATAAAAGACACAAAAAATGTTGTACAAGTATTCCTGGGATTGTGTAAAAAACAGTTGAATACCTGATTGAAAGAAGAGCTCAACCCTGGAGCTCAACCCACCTTCAGTGATTTAGAAAGAAGTATCCTCATCATTAATCTGTAGGTCTTACTGTCACTGTGACTTTGTAAGACAGTATGGAGTTTGGCCCTTTCAATGAGATAGTTAATTGTGTGTGTGTGTAAATGTTAAATTGATAATGAATTTCAATAGTAAATGTATACACACACACTAACCCTTGGGTAATGTGTGATTTTAACATGTACATGGTAGGTCAAAGGTCATCTAGGGGTCATTTGAGGTCATTCTGCAAAAAATATCTTCTAGAAAGGTGGAGGAAACATAATTTCACATTGCAAATTTACGAATTTGCTTGTTTTCTTGAAATAGATGATAAAAGGTACACTCTGGATAAGGGTCCAGAATTTAAGAACTTGTCTAATATGATTTGCAACTATGATTTAATTGGTTTGCAATAGTAGTGATTTTCTCAAAAATTTAGAATCGTCTCCTTTGGCCTCCCGGCTGTGTATGTTGTTGGTTTGTGCAGAAGATTATCTGTGTTAATTTATGAACTCCCACAGGTCTCCCTCCAGTTGATTGGTTTACTTGCATGAAGAAGATTCAAACACAAACTTTTGAATAAATACAGACATGCATGTAGACACCTAACCGATTCCAGTATGTTTATGATGATATTTGTGGAATGCAATATTTACAAGTAGACGTGATTTAGCCCAAGTAGGCCAGGTTCAAGGCCCACTAAGAGATTTAAAGGTGCATTTCACGATCTTAGCACCTTCAATTTTGTTTATGGTTCACTAGCTATAGATATCCTTGAGAAAAGGTTATTTCTAAAAAAGTCTGTTAAAGGTACTTGTTGCTATTTATGTGTATTGTGTTCTCTACTTGATATGAGAGCCTGGCACATACATCCCATCAAGTACCGTGGGAAACAAACTTGCGGTTTTGATGATAGATGCATAATGCATGTTGCAAAGC
>JAMKCH010023650.1:0-20161 GCA_023653785.1 Ophioderma brevispina
TAGTTATAGGACATGACAGTAATAATTATAACAATCACCAGGAGCTGAAAGTATCTATTATGATGGCCAGTTTATAAATGTTGAATGCCAAAGCTGTAAAAGTGTTTTATATGCATTCTATTTAGATGCCTCAAAATAAGTTTTATGCTTCTATTTTGTCCAACTTGTTTTTGTATTTTGAAGTGAAATGATACTCACTGAAATGA
The DNA here is from genome assembly GCA_023653785.1 of Ophioderma brevispina. Classification (NCBI taxonomy): domain Eukaryota; kingdom Metazoa; phylum Echinodermata; class Ophiuroidea; order Amphilepidida; family Ophiodermatidae; genus Ophioderma; species Ophioderma brevispina. The sequence goes on from JAMKCH010023650.1 coordinate 207, forward strand.
TTTTACAACTTGTTATTTTAATTTTATACCATTAACCATGGAAAAAATCTTTTATTGATTTTTTTTTGGGGGGTCATTATTTTTATGGAAAATGGAAATATAAAAGCTCTTTGTAGTTTCCACATTGTTGGTATGTATACACCAACTTTATTTTGGCAAGAGTTGCTATAGTGCTTTTTACCTTCCTCAAGTCAATGACGTCAGAGTGTTACGCTGTTTATTGGCGCATTAATCGCCAGCATTGATTCAAAGCGCTGGCATACGAATGCACACGTATGTGCAAAACATCTGTCTGAACGCGTTGGCGTCACTGACTGGAGAGATAAGTTGACTATATAGGATTTGGGTCAGTCAGACCCAAGAAGGGGGTTTTGTTTTTTGTCTCATTGTTATGTTTTCTGTCCGAGAAAGTAACTTCAATTCAAAATGTTTTTTAAGTGTTAAAATGGTAATGACCATTGAGGCAACATTTGTTATGTTGTAATTTAAAGATATTTTCGCTTTTAATGAACTTAAACTTTTGGCAGGAATCAGAATTTTGGAACGCAGTCTTTCAACTAAAAAAAAAACAAGCAAAACACAGAAATCGCCCATACAGTGAATCTTTTTATAATTTTCCAATCTACAACAAGAAGTATTTTTCTATACTTGAAATCGAGCCAGCTCTGTGGGGTCGGAATAAAGGTACTTCCTGATTCCAAAAAATTGCAAACGATTTCTTTTAATAGTTTTCTCGATGAGTGGAAGAACATTTAATGGGTTTTGCAACACTGGTAATCCTATATTAGACCTGTCTGGAATGCGTGACAAAATTGCGGAATTTATCTTTTTGATAAAACTCCCAAATAATTTTTGCATTATTTTGAAAGAGTCCGCAGTCCTTTTTTGGTCATTCTGGAGTAAATGAAACCCAAAATTTGTGATTAATAAATTAGGAAAAACCAAAAAAAGTCATTAAAATCTGATTTAAAAAAAAAAATATTTTGTGGATATGGGAGTTGGACTAAAATAAGTGATCAAACTGAACTGGTGTCCTAAATGGTAAAATGTGCAACTGACAGTGCCTAGAAGGTAAAATTGCATTTTAATCTAATTGCCGTGTGCTATTGAGAATGACCCAAATTCACCCCCTCAGAGACACCTCGACACCCTCTTGCCCCCCCCCCCATTTGCAACAGGTCTGGTTATGCCTCTGTTGACACTTATCTTTACACTTTTTAGGGTATTTCCTATAACAAAAATCAAATTTCAGCAGAAATCACGCTTGTGCCTTTAAAGGTGCAACAGAGATTTTGGGCACCCATATATAGTTTCACATGTACTTGATTTCAATAGCTAAACTCCCAATACATTTCTTACCTTGTATTTTGTCTACAGACATGCTTTAAAAGTGAAACAAAGCATTTTTGATTTGCTTTACTTTCAATATATAACATAGGCTGGAATTTAGTATTGCTCCTAATAGTAATTAGAAATTTCACAAGGTTTTGTACCAAAAAATAATTCTCGGCTAAGTCCTTTCACTTTGATAGAAAGCTTTACATTCGTACAGAATTCAGAATTTCTTTTTTAGGGCCCCTGTATGTGAAATCTCTTTGTTGCACCTTTAACCCCCTATGTTAACTCTGTGCATAAGGGTTTCTTTGTATCAACATACTTTGGTGGATTTCAGTGGCATTTATTACACAATGAACTGTGGGCTCATAACCACATTAGACTTCTTTACTAATTGTGATGTTCAGTGGGGATATAATTTTTCACCACATAATTCTGAGTTGTGCTTGTATATAAAATTTCACAACCAATTTCTGTCATGGAAGTAACCTGTGAAGTAGCTTTATAGCCATTGAGTACCCACCCGCATGGGTACCACTCGCCGGCCGCAAAAGTGGGGGTAATCATCTACCTAGGTACACACGTAGTAGCCTAACCACTAGTCACCCCATGCTGGGTACCTGCATGGGTACTCCATGCAATTAGCTTTGAGCTGTGTGGATTATTGTAGTGGAATTTTTATCTATTACGAACATTTTCGTGACATATGTTATATGTGTTTTACCAAAATGTCCATTATAGGGGGTTTTGGTGATGCCTCAACTCAAATATAATGTTACTAAGCTTTAAAATGACAGAAAGCGTAACAACATAGAATGTTTGGCGCCCTCTATGGTCCAAAGTGGCGGCCTACTAGGCAGCGTTAGGGAAGTAAACCTGTGAAAGTACTCCCGGGGAGTAGCTGCAGAGGTACTCCCTACTGTGGCTTACATGGGTACCTGTTGGTCACCTAGCAAGGCAAACCTGTAGATACACTATAGGAGGGTTCCTGCTAGTAACATAGCTGCTATTCACCCAGTGCTTGTGTACTTTCGCATTACTTAGCTGTAGGCCTGCATCAATAATGTATCAATGGGGTACCCTCTAGTAGAGCTAAGAGTACATGGAGTAGCCTAAGTTCTGGGTTACCCGTGAGTAGGAATCTTGCTGTGTTAGTTAAAATTGATAGTCCTCTCTGCATGATTTTAGACTCCAATTCAGTTGACATTATTTAGCTGTCATATAGGAGAATCCAGTTAAAGACATTTTTTTGGCCTTGTTTTTTTTTTTTGGGGGGGGGGGGTTGGTTATATTGTTCTTTAAATTTGACAAGGGCACAAAAGTTTATCTTTATCTGTTACCACCAACAGGCCATGATACCAGTGTTTTTCATAGACCAGAGCTGGATATTATAGGGGCTTAATTTAAGGGAATTCGTTTCCTCCCACTACAGAAAGGTTGTTGACACTTTGGATAGTTAGTAGGGAACCCTCTACATCTACATCAAAGCTAGGTAGTTACTCTCAAATTGTGGTATCACTTTTTCAATAGGGGCCAATTACGTTACACAGGGGTCAACTTTTAAAATGCCCCCAATCATTGTTGAAATGTTGCCATATTGTCCATCTAATCATAAGGATTTCCAAAATGTATAGTTTGTACCACTTACGACCATTGTTTTTGGGTTAAAGGGTAAAATGGACCATGGTAAAAGTTGTATGCAAGGGGTCACATTAAAAGTTAATCTGATTATATTTTAAATACTTGCAAATTATTGTCCGAGGTAAGAGGACTCCCAAAAGTATAGTTTGATTATGTTAATGTTTACTCACCAAGATAAAGGTCAAGAAGGTCAACGGCAAGTTTGATTATGTTGCCTATGACCTATTTTTGTCGCATACCATATAACTAACACTGACAGAGGTATAAAAAAAAAAAAAAAAAAACAAAAAAAAAAAAAACAAAAAAAAAAAAAAAAAAAAAAAAAAAAAAAAAAAAAAAAAAAAAAAAAAAAAACAACTATCCTATTTTGACGCATTAAGCTCGATGAACATCTTCTATCATTTTTCAACAAAATTGGAGCACTCTGATTTTGACCCCTGTACACCTAGAAATTGACCTTTTTCCCATTTAGCCATTTTTACCCTATAACTCCAAAACCATTGGCGTAGATGGTACAAACTATCCATTTTTGGAATCCTTATGACCAGACGGGCAATATGGCATACATTCAAACACATGATTTGGAGCCTTTTAAAAGTTTGACCCCCTGTGTTAACTTAAATTGGCCCCTATTGAAAGTGACACCACAATTTGAGAGTACTACCTAACTAACATTGATATAGAGGGTCCAGTACTAACTACCAAAGTGTCAAACATTTTCTCCTGTAGTGAGGGTAAACGATGATGTTTTTGACCTGGGTCCTAGCTCCTCCACTATCAGTCACACTCAGTGTGTTGAGCAAGATTGAGCTTGGTAATTGGATCAAGATTAAACTTTGTGTCGGGATATGATGCCCAATGTTTCATTTGTCAAATTCCCAGTTTAGTCCCTTAAAGGATTACGGGTAGTTTAGAACCCTCTATCTCCATAACCACTCGGACCATACTTAAATTAAAAATATTGTTTTTTGAATTAAATAGTTCAATTTCTTCTGAAAAGGGAGTGGGTGATTTTCAATCATACAATTATGCATACATTACGGCCTTGGCGATAACAAATTTCATAATGATGTTTTGATAGTTTGCCATTTAAAGCAGGGCATGGCAATTCACTTTCCTGACTTGTAATTTATACGCAGTTAGCAGATGGAGTTGTAGAGTTTGTCATCAACAAATATCTCTATTACACGAATATTCAGTAACTGACATCTTATCACCATAATGGATTATCCCTGTAAGTTGAGGAGTTTTTGATTTAACTATTAACTCTGAATAGCCCAGTAAAATGCTTATGTCTAGGGTCCATTGGCAACCATCAATTTTGTAATCAAGTAAACAAGAATATTTGGGATGTGTTCAATCATTGGCTTAACTTTGCTCCCCTAACCAAACCCAATTGCTTGATGACAGTGTTTATAACTTCATCTCTGACTGCTTGTAAATCATATGTCAGACAAGTGAATTGTTGTGGGCCCACTCTTTTTAAGTTTTCATATAACAAAGCGTTAGCATAATTTGTGGTGTAATTTAATGTAAGGCTAGTGATTTTACCTCATATTTGGATTCAGGGTTTTTGGTTCTCAGATTTAGAAAAATGCGGGATCAACTGCTGTTTATTTCAGTAAGTTTTGAAAATGGAAATTCCGCAGTACATGTATATTACTCTCTAAGCCGGGAATATATTTAACATTGATTCACCATGACATTTGATTTTCAACCTGTTATTCTCAAATTCCACCTACCAGCTGTAGTATTCCATACTCTGCATGTTACAATGGGCCCAATTGATACCACTGCATAAATGCCAAACTTTCAAAGATACAACTAACATGCTGATGTTTTACAAGTCAACAGTAATTCCTAGGCCCGGAAAACGGAAATTGATTTTGTACGAATTACTTCCCCAACCAATGACTGAAACTCAGGACCAGTTCAAAATTTAAATAGGAAAATGCCTTCTGTATGTTAAGGTGGGTGACCTGATCGACAGCCTCCCCCACCCCCAACACACTTTACTCCATCCAAAATTTAGAGATTTGGTAATTGAATAAGTTTTCACATATTTCTCATTTCCCAGGGAAATTTAAAGGGGGATGACCTGATTTAAGTATATAAAGGTTTCAACTTCATAGAATGGCTTTCACCCCAAAACCACATCTCTGAAAAGTTTCACCCCGATATTTCAACCCGTTTTGATGTGAGAGCTAAAAACATAATTTTGTAATCCCATAGAGTACTATGTAAAATTAATATTGGTCAAGCAAAATGGGGCACATTTTTGCTCATAACATCCAAACTAAACATCCTTTAGCCCTAAGATTTCACAGGGTAAATGAGAAAAGTAGTAGCTTGCTCTCTGATACCAAAAATTTTGAAAACCTTCTCTTAACATCAGGGTTTCTGGGGACGGGCTATTAGCGATCAGAACATGGACCCTTAAGGCCAGAAAATATATCCATTTGTTATGAACAAAAACATCTCTATATGGGGTTGACCAATTAACACACACACACACACAGTCCTATGGACCAATTTAGTACATTATCATGTTTTGAGGAGTCCAAGTGTGTGAAAATATCGGATCCAAAACATGATGATAAAATTGTATGATTTACGCCCAATATTAATTGGTCTCGCTATGAGTTTTAAAATATTGGGCTCGACTGCGTCTCGCCCAATATTTTTGCAACTCATAGCTCGACCAATTAATTTGGGCTTAATCAATCCAATTTTATATCGCATTTTTGCCCCTACTATCCAAACGGCTGGTTCATTGAATTTGTAATCAAACGTCATATGATCAGGTCACCCACCTTAACTAAAATTGATATTCTATTATCTCTACTGCCCATTGTTGCAATGCAGCATTCTGATTGGTAAGTTTTACTGCCCATTATTTTGCAATAATAAGTCACAAATACATTTTCTTATTTAATCAAGCAGTTTTCTATAATAGAATAGAAATAAAGGATTTGCAGTTATCATCTATGGTTTCATAATGTATCTTCAGCTGGAAAAACTTTGGAAATAATGGGCTCGGCTGCACCTTGCCCATTATCTAGTTTTTACGACCTCAGACACATTATTCACCCATAAATGATACAGCAACACCCATTATCTCTTAATTTATGTCTTAAATTGGGATAAGCTTCTTTTTAAATATACTTGTAGATAGAATCTGTTCTAAATTTGTATAAAATTTGTAAATCATGATTTGGACGAAAAATTAAATGAAAATATGATTATTATATAACCTATTAGCATTTTTATTGAAAGTATCATTTGATTGCATAGAAATGGGTTTTAAATTTTTTATTGTAAAATAGCTTTTCACAACCAAATTATTTTTTTATTAATTTTCAGCACCTTTCCATGGACACTACCAGCTGATTTTTAGGTCGACTCTCAGATGCAATCGGAAAGACCTTATGTCGGCATGATTCCTGTGTCTGTGTGTCTGTCTGTGTGCTAACTGAGGTATACTTTGTGACTCTTATTTATTGCTTTATTGTGTCATGACTTGTGTGTCTAATTTTAACAAAAGAAAAGTCACACAAGTATACCTCTGTTAAAGGTGCAACGAGAGATTTCAAATAACAGGTGTCCCGAAAAAATGTGAAAATTCTGAATTTGGCACTGGTGTAAAGCTTTATATCAAAAACATCACCATCTGTGAGGATTAAGCTGAGAACTGTTTCTTTGGTACAAAAATTGTGAAATTTCTATTTTTGTATAGGAGCAAATACGAAATTCAGCCTATGTTTTCTATTGAAATATAAGCATATAAAAATCAACTTTGTTTTCACTTTTAAGATAAAATTGTACCAAAATACAAGGGAAGAAATCATTTGAGTGTCTAATCTATATGAAATCACTATATATGACACCTTACATGGATGTCTCAAAATCTCTCGTTGCACCTTTAACTTGTGTGTCTGTGTGTGTGTGTGTGTCTGTCTGTCTGTGTCTAACATTTAGTATACTTTTGGTTGACACTTTTTAATGCAGTGATTGATCAAGTTCTTACTATGCTTATACATTGAGAAAAGGGGTCTTATGTGGGGTAACAGATGAAGAGGTCAAAGGCCATTCAGGGGTCAGTTAGGGTCTTTATATTGCTCCATAACACCTTTTGGATGACACTTTTTCAACTTACTGTAGCTTTTTAGTGCATTGGTGAACCAAGCACACCATTGAGACAAGGGGCCTTATGTGGGGTAAAAGATGGAAGGTTAAAGGTCATCCAAAGGTCAAAGGTCACTTAGAGTTATTATATTGCTCGTCTTATGCGTTTGGCCACATATCGGAAGCCGAACGACCTATTGGGGACTCCGCTGTCCCTATCTTATTGATAATCATTGGGCAGTAATGGATGTAATTTCTAATTCGCAGACAAATTTGCAGGCATTAGACTGACTTCCAAGCAAAATATAAATGAAAGACACTGTTGTCAACAGAAATTAAATCATTCTTATGGAGTAACATCTACTACACAACAATGTCTACATAGGGATTCATTCAATTTTTGGTGTCAAAAGTAAATGATTCACTGACGTTGCCATTTTTGTGTCGCCTCGCCTGCTAAAGGAAGACTCATAGGGATCACTTTGGCCACTGTTTGTTCTGTTGATGTCTGTTGGTTTTGTCTGTTGTTGTTGTGAAAATTGTTAACATTTGCCTGTAATATTCTGCATACTTCGCTGGATTTAAACAAAACTTGAGCCATAGATGCAACACATGGTAGCCTCATTTGCTGATGAGGTCCAAAGGTCACATGCCACTGTCACGGTCATGTTAGGTCCCAAGTTGTAAGGGGATTGAAAAATTGACCTCATTGAAAGTTCATTGTAACCAAACTTGAGTCTGGTCAACATTGGAATCCCCTCCAGTTTGTTGATGCGGTCAAACGTCACTGCCAAGGTCAAGTTCATATGAGGCCTATCATTTACAAACCGTCGATGGGCCAGGGGACACCTGCATGTCTGAGGACCGATGTATTTTCTAGACCGTTTAGATATTCAGAATCCAGAGTCGCCGCTTTGTATGGAAATTCCAGCATAAATGTATCATAATATGGCTCTCTTGGCAGGGTACTGCTGCTATAGGCCTAACTAAACCATTTTTGATGGTCATAATATGGCTACACCAATGATCTTGCTCTTCTTCCCTCGGACAGAAGCGGATGAAGTAGAAAGTAACACTTTCAGATATGGCCTACTTGCAGCATATCGTCAAGACCTGGAGACTGAAGCTGAGCGAGCGAAGACCACCCCACCGCTACTTGCCTTCCATCTTAACACCAACCAAAGAGGCTCATTGCCAGCTTCAAATCAAACCTCAATGGGGCGCCTCTGCCGTACACACCCAACACCACCTATCTGGGAGAGTGAAGCTTGATCAGCAGCGTACTATCGACAGCATCTTCGAGTCAGTATGTTGCAAAGGATCTAGAGGAATTAACCTCCTGTGCTGTCCTTGCTGGATCTTTCCTGTAGTGCTAGCCAAGCCGCCCCTTAACATCCGGGCCTTAGCTCGTAAGGAATGGGTAACCTTGACTGATATGCACAGGAGTTGGTCGTTTTAACAGCAATATGCGCCGATTGGGGCTGTGACCATCTCCATCCTGCCAATGTGGCTCTCCATCACAGACTGCGATCACATTCTCAGTGGTGCCCTACCCTTTCGTCCACCCGGTGATATAGACTTCTCAAACCCAACAGTCAACAGTGACTGGCTCACCAACTGCAACACATTTAACTGCTGCCTCATACCAGAAGAAAATAGAATAGTCTAAGGAAAGATTGTCAGTTTTAAGACAATTGAAATATATTCTGTTTTCGTGGAGGGAAGGAGGGAGCGGTTTTATGGTGTGGGAGGGGTGGATGAGGATGTGTCTACATGTATTTTTACCTTTCAACTGGCTGTCATTTAGTTCAAATGGCCGCCATAGAACCGTCATATGTTTAATAATTGAGATAGAATGCCTTATTTCACAAATTACTAGGTAAACCTGCAACTGAAGCTAGATAACAGTTACTATAAAAAAAATAGAATGATATATCTGTGTATTTTCCATCTATTTCACCAGTGTCAAATGGGCCACATTTACCATTATAATATTTAATAATATTGGTTAAAATTCCCCTTCTCCAACTGCAGGTAAACCTAGAACCCAAAACTAGAATTATACTTATTGAGCAGGGCAGAAGATGACATATTTCTAGTGCATCGTATCAAAACCAACATACATTGCCAATGCAAGTATAAACGGGAAGGTCTTTGGTGAAAGTACATCAAGTAGCTTGATTTGCATATCAGCGATCCTGGTATCATCAAAAAAGAATAGACTGGGTGTGCTGTAGAGACTTAGATTCTAGTTACATGCATTGTGACACTTGGATGATTTAAGGGGCAGCTTATTAAGACCTGGTTCCACTGAAGATTATACTTTAAGGGGTAGTCAAATAAACCCTTTTTTTTCAAGATCTCTGTTTACACGTAACAAGTCGATTCTATGGCCATTTGGACTCAAATGATTCTGGCAAGCTTTTGATGACATCCAAAAATTGGCGATAGAATCTACTTGTCTTGAAAAAAAAAAGTCATGCCCACCCTATTATTCCTCTTGGAGAATCTTATGATCAATTTCATGTAAAATATGGTGAATTAAGTGTAATCATCTGCAAAACATGAACAAATAGGAGATAAAACACAGCGCTACTATGAGTTTTAAAATATTGGGCGTCGACTGCGTCTCGCCCAATGTTTGCAACTCATCGCGCGACCAATTAATTTGGCTATAATCAATCCAAATTTTTATATCGCATTTTTGCCCCTACTATCTCCAAATGGCTGGTTCATTGAATTTGTAATCAAACGTCATATGATCAGGTCACCACCCTTACTAAATTGATATTCTCTTATCTCTCTACTCTGATGCACCATTGTTGCATTCACTATTTGATTGGTAAGTTTACTGCCCCTTCTTTTTGCATAATAATCACGAATACTTTTCTCTTATTTAATCAATACAGTTTTCTATAATAGAATAGAAATAAAGGAATTTGCAGTGTATCATCTATGGTTTCAATAAGTATCTCAGCTGTAAAACTTGGAAATAATGGCTTCGTTCTGCACTTGCCCCATTATCTAGTTTTTGACGCCCCACACTCATTATTCACCCATAAAGATACTGCACACCCATTTCTCTTAAGTTATATGTCTTAATTGGGATAAGCTTCTTTTTAAATATACTTGGTAGAATAGAATCTGTTCTAAAGTTTATAAAATTGTAAATCATGATTTGGACGAAAAATTCATGAAAATATGATTTTTTACAACCTATAGCATGTTTATAATTGAAAGTAATCATTTGATTGCATAGAAATGGGTTTTAAATTTTTATTGTAAATAGCTTTTCACAACCAAATTTATTTTTTTTTATAAATTTCAGCACCTTTCCATGGACACTACCAGCTGCCTTTTTAGGTCGCGCTCATCTGCAAATCGGAAGGACCTTAGTCGGCAATGATTCCTGTGTCTTTGTGGTCTGTCGGTGTGTGCTAACTGAGGTATACTTTGTGACTCTTATTTTATATGCTTTATGTTGTTTAAATGACTTTTGTGTCTATTTTCAACAAAGAAAATCACACAAGATACCTCTGTTAACTTTGTGTGTCGTGTGTGTCCCTGTCTTGTCTGTGTCTAAACATTTAGTATCTTTTGGTTACACTTTTAATGCTGTTTTGATCGTCAAGTTCTTACTTAACGATGCTTATACTTGAGAAAAGGTCCTTATGTGCGGTAACAGATGAGAGGTCAAGCACCGTCCATTCAGTGGGTCATTAGGGTCTTATATTGCTCCATAACACCTTTTGGATGACACTTTTTCAACTTACTGTAGCTTTTTAGTGCATTGGAACCCAAGCATCACCATGATGACAAGGGGCCTTATGTGGGGGTAAAAGATGGGGAAGGTTAAAGGTCATCCATGGGTCACTCTAGAGTTATTATATTGCCTATCTTATTCTTGGCCACATTAACGGCCCCTTCACGACCTATGTGGGCAGCTGTCCCTTATGATTGGATAATCATGGGCAGTTGATTGTAATAGCTAAATTGCAGACCGAACAAATTTGCAGGCATAAGACTGACCTTCCCAAAGCAACAATATTAAATGAAAAGACAATGTTGTCAACAAGAATTATCAATTCTAATGGGAGTAGACATTTACTACACAGAATATGTATACATATTGGATTTCCTTACAATTTTGTTCAAAGTGAAGATTTCAATGAAACGTTGCCTTTTTGTGTCGCCGGCCTTAAAGGAAGACTAAGATCATAGGGATCACTGTGTCCACTGTGGTCTGTGATGTCTGTTGTGTCTGTTGTTGTGGTGAAAAAAGTGTAAACATTTGCTGTTGTAATATCTGAATACTTCGATGGATTTAAACCCAAACTTGACATAGATGCAGCTGCACCATGGGATCCCTCATTTGATGATGAGGTCAAAAGGTTCACATGCCAAGTCAACGGTCTGTAGGTCAAGTTGTAAGATTGAAAAAATTGACCTCAATTGAAAAGTTCAATTGGAACCAACTTGAGTCATGGTTGCAAATTGGATCCCTCAGTTGTTGAGGCGGTCAAACGTCACAGCCAAGGTCAAAGTTCCTAGAGGCCTATCATTTACAAAACGCGATGGCAGGGGACACATACAGCCTGAGGACCGATTTATTTTTCTAGAAGCCCGTTTAGATTTCAAATCCAAGATAGCGGCTGTGATGGAATCCAGCATAAATGTTCATATATTTTGCTCTCTTGGCATGTTACTGCTATAGGCCTAACTACGGCATTTTTTGATGGTCATAATATGGCTACAACCAATGATCTTGCACTTCATCACTCGGACAGAAGCTGGACTGAATAGAAGTACACTTCAACTCTGGGCCCTACTTTCGCATATCTCAAGACCTGGAGACTGACTGAGCGAAGCGAAGACCACACCGCTTCTTGCCTTCCATCTTAACACCGCAGAGGCTCATTGGCCAGCTTCAAAATCAACCGCAAATGGAGCGGCCTCTGCCATACAAACCAACAACCAACCTATCTGGGAGTGAGAGCTTGATCAGCATCTTACTTATCGACAGCATCTCGTACAGTATGTGCAAAGGTAATCTTCGAGGAATAACCTCCTGTTCTGGCCTTGCTGGATCTGGCCTGATTGCAGCACAAACCCACCTTACACATCACTGCCTTAGCCCTCCGTAAGGAATGGGTAACCTTGGACCTGATATGCACAGGAGTTGGTCGTTTCATAGCAACAAACAGCATATGCACCGATGGGGCTGTGACCATCTCCAGCCTGCCAATGTGGCTCTCCATCTCAGACTGCGGATCACATTCCTCAAGTGAGTGCCCTACTTTCGTCCACCGTGTGGATATAGACTTCTCAACCCCAACTAGTCAACAGTGAGCTGGCTCCACCAACTGCAACACATTTAACTCGCTGCCTCATACCCAAGAAGAAAAATAAGAAGAGTCATAAGGAATAGATATGTCAGTTGAAGACAATTGAAATATCTTCTGTTTTACGTCTACCTGTATTTTACCTTTCACTGGCTGTCATTTAGTTCAAATTGCCGCCATAACCGTTCATAATGTTTAATAATTGAGATAGAATGCCTTATTTCGTTTCACAAATTAACTAGGTAAACCTAGCACTGAAGCTAGAATTACATTACACTATAAAAAAAAATATATCATATATTCCTGGTGTAGTTTTCCAGCTATTTCATTCACAGTTCAAAATGGCCACATTACATTATAATATTTAATAATATTGGGTTCAAATGCCCTTTCTCACAACTGCTAGGTAACCTAGAACCCCAAAAACATAAATTATACTTATTGAGCAGGGCAGAAGATGAGACCTCTGTCTAGTGCATCGGATCATGAAACCAACATACATTGCCAATGCAAGTATAAAAAGGAGGTCTTTGTGAAAGATCATTTAAGTTAAAGTTGAAGTTGTCAATATCAGCGAGCCTGGTATCATCAAGATAAGAATGGGTGTACGTAGAGACTTAATCTAGTTTACATGCATTTGGTGGTGAACACTTGGATTAATTTATGGCAGCTTATTACGACCTGTCCAGCTGAAGATATTATTATATTAGGGGTAAGTCAATAAACCCGTTTTTCAAATCTCTGTTTAGAGACAGTACGTAGATTTCTATGGCCATTTTGGATGCTCAAAATGGATTCTGGCAAGGCATTTTGATGACAGCCAAAGTGGCCATAAGAAACTTGTCTTGAAAAAAGTCATATGCCCACCCCTAATCTAATATCCTCTCATAATCTGATGATCAATGTGTCAATTGTAAATAGGTGAATTAAATTGTACTCATCTGCAAACTGAAAATAGGAGATAAAACACAAGCGCTATGATTTTTAAAATATTGGGGCTCGACTGCGTCTCGCCCAATATTTTTTGCAACTCATAGCTCGACCAATTAATTTGGCTTATCAATCCAATTTTATATCGCATTTTTTGCCCCCTACTTATCCAAATGGCTGGTTCATTGAATTTTGTAATCAACTTCTATGATCGGGTCACCCACCTTAACTAAAATTGATATTCTATTATCTACTCTGCCTCATGTGTTTTGCATGTCAGCATTCTGACTTGGTAATTTTTTTACTGCCCATTATTTTGCAAAATACGTCACGAATACATTTTTCCGTAGATTTTTAAATCAAGCAGTTTTCTATAATATAATAGAAATTAAGGGTTGCAGTTATCATCTATGGTTTCATAATGATCGTCAGCCTGGAAAAACTTTGAAATAATGGCCGGCTGCACCTTGCCCATTATCTAGTTTTTACGACCTCACACACATTTTCAACCCTAAAGATACAGCAAACACCCATTAGCTCTTAATTTATGTCTTAAATGGGATAAGCTTTCGTTTTAAATATACTTTTAATAGATCTGTTCTAAACTTTTTTTTTTTTATAAAATTTGTAATCATGATTTGGACGAAAAATTAAATGAAAATAGATTATTATATAACCTATTATTCGCATTTTTATTGAAAGTATCATTTGATTGCATAGAAATGGGTTTTAAAAATTTTTTATTGTAAAATAGCTTGTTCACAACCAAATATTTTTTTATAAATTTTCAGCACCTTTCCATGGACACTACCAGCTGATTTGTTAGGTCGACTCTCAGATGCAATCGGAAAGGACTTATGTCGGCATGATTCCTGTGTCTGTTGGTGGTTCTGTCTTCTGTGTGTGCTAACGAGGGATACCTTTGTTACTCTTATTTATGCTTTATTGTGTCATGACTTGGTGTCTCTAATTTTTAACAAAAAAAAGTCACACAAGTTAGACTCTTTTAACTGTGTGTCCGTGTTTTCTGTCTGTCTGTGTCTAACATTTAGTATACTTTTGGTTTGACACTTTTGAATGCATGATCGATCAAGGTTCTTACTATGCTTATACATTGATAAAAGGGGTCTTTAATGTGGGGTAACAGATAAGAGGTCAAAGGCCATTCAGGTGTCAGTTAGGGTCTTTATATATTGCTTTATAAAACACCTTTTGGATGACACTTTTTCAACTTACGGAGCTTTTTAGTGCCTTGTGAACCAAGCACACCATTGAGACCAGGTGCCTTAGTGGGTAAAAGATGGGGAAGGTTCAAGGTCATCCATGGTCCACTTATAGTTATTATATTGCTTCTCTTATTCTTTGGCCACATAATCGGACGACCATTTGGGGGACCGCTGTCCCTATATTTATTGATAATCATTGGGCATTATGATTAATTATCTAAATCGCAGAACAATTTGCAGGCATTAGACTGACTTCCCAAGCACATATAAAATGAAGACACTGTTTTTTTTTTCCAACAAATTATCAATTCGTATGGGAGTATGACATCTAATACACAGACATATGTCTACTATGGGCCATTCATTCAAATTTTTTTTTGTCAAAATTGAGATTCAAATGAAACGTTGCCATTTTTTGTCGCCCTGCCTAAAGGAAACCATAGGGATCACTGTGGGTCCACCTGTGTCGGTTGATGTCTGTTTTTGTCTGTTGTTGTTGTGAAAAAGTGTTTAACCTTTGGCCTGTAATATCTGCATACGGTCGATGGATTTAAAAACCAAACTTGAGCCATAGATCAACATGGGATCCCTCATTTGCTGTGAGGTCAAGTCACATGCCACGCGTCAACGGTCATGTTAGGCAAGTTTGTAGAATGGACAAAATTGACCTCAATTGAAAAGGTCAATTGCCCAAACTTGAGTCATAGGTTCACCATTGGATCCCTCATTGTTTGATGCGTCAAACGTCACATGCCAATGTCAAGTTTCCTATGAGGCCTATCATTTACAACCGCGATGGGCATGGGACACATGCGTCTGAGACCGATGTATTTTTCTAGAACCGTTTAGATATCAAATCCAGATAGCCACTGCTGTGGATGGAAATCCAGCTAAATGTATTCATATATGGCTCGCTTGGCACTGTTTTGGCTATAGGCCTACTACCATTTTGATGGTCATAATAATGGCTACACCAATGATCTTGCTCTTCTTCCTTCACTCGGACAGAGCGGACTGAATTAGAAAGTACCCTCAGATATGGCCCTACTTGCACATATCTCAAGACCTGGAGATGTAAGCGGAGTGAAGCCAAGACCACACCTACCGCTATACTGCCCTTCCATTTCCATCTTAACACCAAAGAGGCTCATTGCCAGCTTCGAATCAACTCAATGGAGCCTCTGCCATACAACCAAGCCCAACCTATCTGGGAGGAACTTGATCAGCCTCTTTCTTATCGGCAGCATCTCGAGTCAGTAGGTGCAAATGTCTCATCGAGGAATAACCTTCTGTGCCGGTTGGTGGATCCTCCCCTGTAGTGCTAGCACACCCATCCTAACACATCACTGATCACGGCCCTTAGCCCGTAAGGAATGGGTAACCTTGGACCTGATATGCACAGGAGTTGGTCGTTTTAACAGCAATATGCGCCGATTGGGGCTGTGACCATCTCCAGCCGGCTAATGTGGCTCTCCATCACAGACTGCGGATATTCTCCGTGAGTGCCCTACCTTCGTCCACCGGTGGATATAGACTTCTCAAACCCCAACTAGTCAACAGTGAGCTGCTCCACCACTCAACACATTAACTGCTGCCTCATACACAAGTAAGAAAATAGAATATCATAAGGAATAGATATGTCAGTTTTAAGACAATTGAAATATATTCTGTTTTATCTACATGTATTTTCACCTTTCAACTGGCTGTCATTAGTTCAAATTGGCCGCCATAACCGTCATAATGGGTTTTTGTTAATAAGGAGATGAATGCCTTATTTCACAATTACTAGGTAAACCAGCACTGAATCTAGAATACCTAGTAAAAAAAATAAAAGTGATATTATTCTTGTTATTTTCCAGCATTTTCACAGTTTCAATGGCCACATTCCATTATAATATTTAACTAATTGGGTTAAATGCCCTTTCTCACACTGCTAGGTCACCAGAACCCAAACTAAATTATACTTATTGATCAGGGCAGAAGATGACATATTTCTAGTGCATCTATCAATGAAACCAAACTACATTGCCAATAGCAAGTATAAAAGGAGGTCTTTGTGAAAGTAACATCAAGTATCTTGAAGCTGTCAACTTCCACTAGCCTGGTATCATCAAAAGAATAAGAAAGGGTGTACTAGTAGAGACTTCGATCTAGTTACATGCATTGTGGAACACTTGATAAATTTAAGGCAGCTTATTAAGGACCTTTTCATCTGAAGATATTTTAATATTAGGGTTCAAATACCCTTTTTTTTCAAATCTCTGGTTAGACGTACCCGTATTTCTATGGCCATTTTGGAGCTCAAAATGATTCTGTCAAGCATTTGAATGACAGCGCAAGTGGCCAAGAATCTACTTTCTGAAAAAGTCTTATGCCCACCCCTATTAATATCCTCCTTGGAGAATCTGATGATCAAGTTCCATTGTAAATAGGGTGAATTAAAGTGTAATCACTGCAACTGAAAAATAGGAGATAAAACAACAGCATTGGATGAATCGGCTGGCTGACAAAAAACATAAACGGAATGAAAGAACCACAGACAGAGCCAGTGATACCACCCCCAGATGCAACAGAAGCACACCTTTGAGACAACCCTTTGACCTCATCCAAGAATAGAGTTCTGAATCCCACTGGTGGAGACAACCCCAAATGCCGAGATGCAGCTTAGCAAGTAATAAAATGTGATCAACCTTATCAAAAGCTGAACTAAAGTCTACAGGAACATTTATTATGGTCAAGTGATTCAGAAAGAAGAAAAATTTTGAGCATTTGTTCACAATTTCTACTCTATGAAAACCAAACTGATGTCAGAATAGAATATTTTTCCACCACTCAACAAAGTCATGAAAAAAAAAAAAAAAAATACGAACACTAATAGCTTCTCCTCCATTCGCTAACTAATAGAATCTGGTTAATGATACTGCCTATAACTGGAACTCATCTTAGCATGCAAGACTCCTTAAACACAGGAGCAACATTCTATGTTTTTGGAACTTTACACTATCTGAATCAAGTAATTGAAAGCTTTCAAATATAGGAACACCGATTTCAGAAACAGGAAAAATATCAACGGGCCCCTGGAGACTTGGAGGTATCAAATTCCAGAAATGAACCACTTCAGTAAATGTAAAAGGATCAAAAGAGGGGATACAAAAGAAAGAGGGGGTTGCCATGGTAAGGAGACATCTGGTAGACATTCGATCAGCGGTTTGTACTCATGTCCTCACCGCCAAACTGTAAAAAAATGCCTGTTGAAAGCATGTGCTCAATTGTATCAGGCTCAACTAAGAAGGAGTAGACAACAGACTGGATTCATTGCTGTGGTGTATTGCCCAGATATCCACTGTCCGTGCATCCTGTTTCTGCTACATTTTTCAACACGTGTTTAGACCTACTAGACCAATTCAATGACCTTGGATACTACATGAGAGGCACCGACATCACAACATCAGCCAGCATCTGCTGACTATCTCACACCAAACAAAAAGCCCCGTGGATTGCCAGTAACTGATCTACATTACTGACATTTCCTCAAGTGGTCAAGACTTGAGCAAAACCATCAAAATGTAAATCCCATGCAATGAAGAAATTTACTCTCAAGCAGAGCAAAGCATCAAGATCACAAGACGCAGTATACAGCTTATGACCCCAACCTAAACTTAATTGACCAGATCATCATATATTACACAGCAACCAAATCAGATTCCTTGGAAAGCTGTTCTATGCAGATCCTGAAAGATTATGGTATGACGGATGGTCAACGAAACTGTCCAATATTGCTAAGAACGTCCCCCCCCTGACTCGCCATCACCTTTATGGCTCCTTGAAGGTGATATATAATCATGTCATAATATTACCAAAGATGACTTGGGAATTTACAATCTATAACTATAACTTCCCAATTACATAAACACAAGTACAAGAGGCCACCTGCACAAAATACAAGAATGGGCAGGCATAAGTAATTGCACATCAACCACTGGGCACTCGACGTCCAGAAGAAAGCATGCAGGCAGCAAAAGACTCATAGTTTCAATTCAACAAAATGGATGCGGTAACCAATACCGACCGTCTAAACAAGTACTCCAAACCCTATGATTGAGGTGTTTGGAGAAGAGTAAGACAAGTCAAGGTGGAACGATGTGAAGAAAAAAAGAACGCCACCTCACCCTGAATGAAATGAGTCTTTGTCAACTGACAAAAGCGTTGCCTTGATTCAGAAGAAAAAAAATATCAAAGAATAGAGCCGAGAGAACACAGGAAGTGCATCATCGATCTTGTCAAAGAAGTGGATAAAGACTGTGCTATTCTACTTTTATGCTGTGCCCAACAAGCGCAGGGGCAAATGGAGTCACCATGCAAGCTGACATATCATGGAAAACTCCTCTATTGGTGGCCCCTTAACTTGTCATTCCAGACAATGCAATCCATGATCAACTTCCATTAACCCTTCAAATCTAGAAGACTAACTATCACTGTGCACCACACACCAAAGGTCACCTTCTCAGCAATCATAACTTGTAACCAGTAACCACTACCCGCGCTAGAGACTGGATGATACATTGTCCCGACATGACCAAACAACTTTGACATAGATCAGGATGCCAACCATATATAAAAAGAAAGCCAACAAGAGGAAGGACCAAACCACAAGCGCTCAAGCTTTATTCAAATCGCATTTCCTCCCCCAACAAAAGGGCAGACAATGGCACAACATACAGTAACCAAAAAGCCCTACAGCACATGAAGTCAAAGATACCGGACTCAAAGCAATGACTGGATTTCCTGATGGAGAGGGCCCACTCCAAATAGTGTTTCCTCCAGAATAGTAGAGACTGCCCAACGGCCTGATATCACCATCTACTCAAGATTTACCAAGTAACCGTCATGCAATTGAGCTGATTGTCACGTCAGAACAACACATAGCCAATTCAATATGCCCGGACAAGTGTAGAATACAAGACTGGTAGCCGAATGTGAGAACAGAGGATGAACTGTGTTCTACTTTCCCATTGGAAGCAGAGTTATCTATTTCTAAACACCATTTCAGCAATTTCCTGTCTTCCTCCCTATCTCACCAGGGGATTTGAAAAACATCAGGACAACATGTCAAGATTGCCCTGAGCGTGAGCTACACCGTCTGGCTTTGCAGAATTCCAAGGCATTCCGACGTTGGAATGAGTTCCATCAACCAAATTTTTGCTCAAAGAAAGGGACGATCGACCGTGATCCCGCTCAGAAATCGGTTAAAACCTACAACGTCGGTGTCCTAAGTCCATAGACCTCCCTAGCATCAAAATCCACAAGCTGTTCTGTATCTGCCACTTACGGTGATTTTTTTTTCCAGTAGTTATCT
>JAMKCH010023651.1:0-20075 GCA_023653785.1 Ophioderma brevispina
CGTATTCTTCTGACTGGAGAGTGGACATATGTCGCACTGGTGATCAACAACCGCATAGAAAGATCTAATGATTGCACAGCCCCATAGGCAGCCGTTTGAGACGGTCCTCCCCAGAGCAGAGGGCTGAAGGGAGCGACAGGTACAAGAGTTGCTAGATAAGAAGTTAATTGAACACTCAGACCGGTCCCTGGGCAAGTTCCTGTCGTGTTGGTAGCAAGGAAAGATGGTTCCAAGGAGCCTGTGCTGGACTACAGAAAAATTAAACGAAGTTACTGTTGAAGGACGCATACCACGCTCCCGGCGCCATAGATGATTCGCTGGATGCGCTGGGTGGTGCGAAGTACTTTTCCACGCCCTAGCCATTTAGCCTCAGGGTACTGGCAGGTGGAGTTAGACAGTGATGCTAAAGACAAATCTGCTTTTGTGACGACGAGTGGTCTTTACGCATGGAATGTACCCCCTTCGGGTGTGCAATGCACCGTCACGTTTGAAAGGTTGATGGAAGTGTACTGGCTGGATTGCGATGGGGAGACCTAGAGTGTATTGGACCGATGGGTGATTGTTGTTGGAAAGTACGATCTCCCAATCTGTAGAGCGTTTGAGTGCAGTGTTGGCAAGATTCAGAGGTGCCGGGCTGAAATGAAGCCGTCCAAAAGTGTAGTATCTTTCAGAAAGGGTTCAAATTTGGGTTAAATGTGCAGGGAGGGGGATACACACAGACCATGAAGATCGAAGCAGTGAGAGAGATTGGCCAACCCCCATCACAAAGACACAGGTGCGAAGGTTCTAGGGTAGCATCGTAATATAGGCCGCTTATGCGTGACTTTGGACAGGATCTAAGCTCGCCCTTGCATAAGTTGACGGAGAAGAATACCCTTTTTTTGACAGCTGAGTGCGGACGGAGATTCATGAAAGTTGAAAGGAAGGCGCACTTTAGCGCGCGATTGGCTACGAGCGAGCAGGGGGACAATATGTGCTTAGACACGGAAGGCTAGTTAATTTTGCAATTGGGTGTGTCTTGTCACAGGTTCAGGACGGTGAAGAGAAAGTTGTTGCCTATGGCAGCAAGGCATGTCAAAGCAGGAAAGGAATTTATTGTGTGGGACGCGGACTGAGCTGTTAGCTTATAGTGGAATTTTGAAAGAAGTACAGCACTATGTGGGTGTGGGTAGTCGTGTGAAAGATTGAGGAACTGACCATGGGTTTCACTCGATGGGCTCTTTAAACTTCACGAATCCAGAGGGTCAGCTTGCGAGATGGTTGGAAGTGTTGTCTAGTTAGACCTTGATCTAGAATTACAGGCGGGTAGACGCCATTCAGATGATGATGGCTTGTACAGACGCCCCAGGTAGACAGTTATGTGAAGGTGGGAAGGTTTGATTTGATAGAAAGGAGGAAAGAAGGGAATGCAGAATGCTATGGCTGAGACAAGTGAGGCTGAGCTAAGAAATCAAGTGCAGTTCCACGTGAGACGAGGGAAGTAGAGGTTCAGACAGATCCGGTGGTGCGAGATGAGAACGTTGACAGACCCAGTGAAAATGCATTCGGGTGACGTCTATAGCGTCTCCTGTGGTGGACGTGAACAAGACGATGATTGCGCCTCGGAGGGTTTCGTGCCTATGGTAGAATTAAGTGATCTGACCTAAGAGACGGAAGATGAAAACTATATACCTGTGGGGGGTGTCGAAGCGTGGGATGGCGCGTTGCTTAGATTCGTAGTGTGTCCCAGAGGTCCCACTAGAAAGTGTACGAAGTGCTCAATTGGCCGATGAAACAATAGCACATGTGTTGCGGTGGGTTGGAAAGAGGTAGGGAGAACGTCTAAAGGGAGGCGTGTCCGAAAAGTCCTAGTGTTGAAAAGTTACTGGAGTCAATGGGACATGCTGGCTGTCAAGGATGGTTGGTTTGGCGAAACGTTGGGAAAGTGATGACGGAAAGGAGTATAAGTGGCTGTTAGTACTCCCTGGGCTTGAGTAAGAAGCCTTAATGAATTACATTCATCAAACCTGCAGGCCATTTGGGTCGTGAGAAAACTATCCTAGGGTCAGAGAACGGTACTATTGGGTCTTTGCATGAGTGTTCAGACTCAGAGCGTATGTAAGGCAATGTGTGGGTTGTGCTCGGAAGAAAAGTCCACCACGTAAGTTCCGGGCCCCCCTTCACCAGTTTCGCATAGGGGCTCCTCTTGAAAGAATCTATAGATGTCCTCGGTCCCTTGACAGAACACACCATGTAACTCCTTATCTTGGTAGTGGTGGATTATTTGACGAAGTGGATGGAGGCTACCCTATACCCGTCAACAGGCAGAGACAGTGGCGGACAAGTTGGTTGAAGAGTTGTGTGCAGGTTTGGGTACCCTATGACTTCACTCCGACCAATGCCGCACTTCGAGTCCGAGGGTCCAAGAGATGTGTTAAGATCCTGGGCATTACAAAGACTAGAACCACCCCGTACAATCCCAAATCTGATGTCGCCTAGTAAAAGGTACATCGCACCATCGTCAATGGGTGTCCTTTCAATGATATGCCATCATCAGAATCACAAGGACTGGACGAATACTTGCCGGATGGTTGATTTTTGCGTACAATCTAGTGTTCACGCTTCAACCGGTGAGACCCCGACTCTGATGATGTTAGGACGTGCAGTGGGCACGCCCTGTTGACTTGATGTTTGGGGGAGGCCCCGCGAAGACGATTGCGTGACAGACTATGCAGAGGAGTTAAGAGAGAAGTTGAGAGGTATTCATGAGAGAGCAAGACATGCCTTGCATGTGATCTAGTAGACGACGAAACGGAATTACGACCGAAGGGCTAGGGGTCCAATGTATCGCATGGTCAGTTTGTGATGGCTTTTCAATGTCACAAGAAGGCAGAATCTGTCTAAGAAGCTCAGCTCCCTTGGGATTCCGTACTTAGTTGTAACTGTGCTGTCTGATGTTACTTACCGGATACAGAAGACTGCCCGTAGTAAGCCCAGGGTTGTGTGAATTTGATCGCCTCAAGCCATATGAGGGTCCAGACTTGAGCCGTGGTCGTATGAGCCCTCCTATCCAGTGTTGAGTGAGAGAATACTGAGAGTGGGGAGAGTCAAGTTACACGGCCAGATCAGGGAGACCAGGATGATAGTGTTTTAGAGTCAACACAAGGGGGGTGTGAGGAGACAGAGAGTGAGAAGGGACAAGGAAACAAAGTTAGACCCGGGAGGCTGTGATGATGATGAAACTCTAAAAGGGTCAGTAGAGAGAGAGAGGGAGAGAGAAAATGAGAGGGTGAGAGAAGCGAAAATGGGACGTGTCGGCAAGGATTCCCGCCAGGGAGAGAGTGAGAGGGTCAGAAGCAAGGATACAGGTGAGCAAAGTCGAGTCTGTGCGTAGGCCTACAGCAGGGCGCCGCAACCCTTCTAGGCGAGAAGAAGACGCAAGCCCAGTAGATATTTAGAATAGACATTTTGCCCTAGTAGGACTGCGGGCGGTTAACATTTCCATTGTTGTTTTCCCTAAAGGAAAAATGGAGAGAGGAACAGCGAGGTGGAGAGGACGAGGGCCGAGGATTGCCCCTATACCACCAGGTAAGCATGCAATGTGGATAACTGATGGGAGAGAAAGGTGAATTAACGAGGAAACGAGATATGTCAGCGTTGATAAAGGAGAAGGAGAGAGAGGAAGGTAGAAGTTGCATGAGGGGAAAGATGTTCGAGCGTGACGGAGTGAGAGTGAGACGAGGGAAACAGAAAAAGAGGCTTGAGATGGATGATTTGGTGATTCGGCCAGGTTGGCCAAGAAAGGAGAAAGGTATGTGTGTGAAGCAAGAGCCATTATTTGGGAAGTCAGCGCCAAAAAGGATTCAGAAACTGACCAAGTACAAGTTGGTGGAGCAGATGTCGTCAGCAAGAAGAGGACAAGGGATGGAAGACAGAAGAGGAATAGGGAAAGAAAGATGTATAAGAGCAGAGGAGGGCCACAGTAACTTAAGTAAATGTGATAGTGGGTCCGGAGGGGTCGTAGTGCGCACGTTTTCATTCCCGTCAGTCTTCTCCTTGTGTGCGGGGACGGCACACAATAGGAGGGGGGCTGTGTGTGACGGGAATGGAAGCGTGCCGAATATCACATCCACCTTAGTTCTAAGATTTTATTGTATTGGTAATATTTCACCTGGAGTTAAAAACATAGAGTGGCCTTTAGCTTTGGATTTGTTGGGTATGAGCATGCGCAGTAGAATCGAGGAGAGTGTGACCAGCGCGAAGTTCGTGAAGTTGGAAGTTGGTATCTGCGAAATAATCACGATTTTGTCGGTTGTACATGATTTAAGACATTCTGACTACCTGTGTGTAGAAGAACCATGGGTGAGATGTAGTGTAAATGTATTAGGCCATCAGTGCATCCTTTATAATTGTGATTTTATGTTGAAATATTAGGACCTATGAGACGCCATGCACGAGTTGTTGTTTTTCACTGTGTAATAGTATAGGCGAGCAAGATTGTCATATGGCATTCATGACAATTCGTCAAATTCAATTTTGCCTCGATGATGTTTCAGAATGAGTAGTTTATGCTGATATAGAGAGCCTAGCGTTGATTTTGAAGTAGAAGCGGCACTGTTGCGTTGTTTTTAAATTTGGCATCCTAGTTAGAAGTGTGCAAATTTGCGAGAATGGAATTTCTTTTTGTGATTTTTCATGTGCATATCCTATGCGTGTTGCTGTTCATGCTGACCGACTGCGTGGATCGAAAAATAGGAGGCCGACCATTTTGGGGCGCGATGTTGCCTGCGGTTATTGCTATTCATGGCGCGATGTCGTATTGCATAGTATTGATTGATGTATAGTATGGACGGCGCAGGCGCTTTAGTCTAAAATATAGTCCATTGCGTGATTTTGGTAGGTTTGGTATTTGCTCAAAGGAAAGTGAGCCAAGCCCTACTCCAATTCTGGAATGCATTGCGGTGGTTTTTAAATCAATAAATGATTAAAAGATAATATAAAATTAGTTTGTCCTAATAAATAAAACATAATGAATAATAAATATCTTTCAAAATTTCCATTTAGTTGGAGGTATGTCCCTTAGGGTGGAAATTAAATAGGCTTAGAAAAGGTTAATATTAAATAAAGATGTGGATGGACCGATTTTCGTGTTTCTCTACGGGCCTCTGTTTTGTCAAATGTAAAAAATTGTTGTATTTATAATTTAAGGTTTGCTGTAATTTTTAACACATCATTCCACTCATTACTCACACATCCTTCACTCACACACCATCACCAATTCACCACACCCACCCATACCCACATTCAACCCATATACTTACCCAACTTTCATCACATCATTCACAATCATCACAAATCCGCTTCATCCACAACACCACCTTGATCACCCATCCACCCATCACCACCCATCACTTATCCACATTAATCCACATCCACCAGTATCACTCAATCACTCTGGCTGATTATGGGATGTAAGTGTTAATTACATGACAGCTAATTGAAGCCTCGTGTAAATAATAATAATCATAGCAAAATCATTTGTAAAAGCTGGACACTGTAGGCCTTGTATAACTTGACTCATGTTGCCATGTAGCCTGCATAAATGCATATGTTTACCATGTGTCGCCGGTAATAAGGTCAAAGAGCATGGATCGTATATGATCGGAAATTGTTATGATGTTACATGAACAGATGTAAAGATGTTGTGGTTCAAATAGCACTATGCAGGCATGAAAATTTTGAGATGTTAAATCTAAAAATAGCTCTTCCTAAATTTAATTTGAATATTGTATGCAAAACAAGATGTCTTGGTTATGGTTATGATTGGAAAAAGTACTTCCCTTAGGTTTGGTTCGAAAATTAAAAGGTTAAGTATTGACGACATGATTAATATTTCCCATTCTTTGGAATAAATACTGCCAGCCCTTATCTTTGGAATAAAAATTAATTCCAGCCTTTCTTTTTGGAATAAATGATTCCATTTTTATGATTGCAACATTTCTGTTCATTTGGAATAAATACTTCCCCTATTAGTGGCAAATTGATTAAAGAGTTGCATTGATGAAGATTAAAACATTACACCAAAAAATGGTGCATGGTGCTAATATGTACAAGATGTCGTGTTAAATTACATGTTGTTATGTGTGTACCAAGTATACGATTGATGTTTCAAATATGGGATAGCTATCAGTGCGTTTAGAACGCCTCTTATACGGGTGGGATTATATGTTGTGTATTGTCCGATGCTATTATGATTAACTACGCTACATGCAAACCACTATTTTAATGAGTCATTTGTAATTTAGGAAGTAACACTCCAAAATCGCGTTTCACACTCTTGTTTATCCATTATGACCTGTGTCCTTGGAATCACATGAATAGACCCGTCCAAAATCTAAGCTGTAGCCTATTAGGAATAGGTGGAAAATGGATAATAGTGGGGCGGAAAATCCCACTGGAAGGAAGGGAATAATAGGAATAAGGTGGAAAATGGATAATAGTGGGTGCGGAAAATCCCACGGAAGGAAGGGGGAATAAGGTGGAAAATAGATTAAAGTGGGTGCGCAAATTCCCACTGGAAGGAAGGACTGTTAAATGGAACTTCTGTGCCAAGGGTACAGCCCATCCAAATCGGACTAATTGTGCAACCAAGTGTTTTTGTCGAGCTGGAGTGTGGAGTGATTAGATGGTGGAAATGTGTTAAATTTGAGGGTATTGAGTGTGGAATGGTTATGTGATGTTCGCATTGAGCTCGTTTGTCACTCCGCCGTGTTGGTATTACAATAAAACCACAAGGTTGCCGGGAGTGTTACAAGTAAGGTTTCTTAATGTTTGTTGATTATACATAATCATGTATGGGAACTAGGGGGTCCATAGCGTCAATTACACGGGAAAGGAGGGTTATGTGGGGAGAAGGAATAAGGGATTGTAGGAGAGAGAATGAGTTAGGGTGATATGGCTAGAGGTTGGGGGTTGGAGTGATGAGGATAGAGAGGTGTGCTGGTGTTGAAGTTGTGTATTGACTGGTGGAATTCTCGGGGTCCGCAGCGTCCAAGATCCCTAGTTAATGTTATAGGCATAGCCTTAGGTTATTGTGATTGCCATGCTAACACATGGTCATTTCCTTTCGCTTTTTTTTTGCAGGGTGCCAATGGTCGTTGTTCACGTGTGATTGATACTACATGTTGCAGGGTCCAATGATTTGTTGTGTAATCTGATTACATTATATTGATTACATAATCAATGATGTGACTAATGCATCCAATGCGGAACGTGGATTTGTTGTGAAGATAGGTGTCCAGCAGAGATTGTGGTAAAAGACGTGAATAAATGGTTTGAGTGAATGATTATATAAATTGTGATTCGCATTTAAGTGTGAATATTCTATGTCCACGGCAATGGTTGGGTTCGCGGGGCCCCAACAGCCCACAGTTACCAGTGTCCTACCCCGACTTCGCTCCCGTTACATTATCATTTTGCCGCTAGTAACCCTCTAAATTTCAGAGTTTGAGGACTTTTGTGACAAAACTAAATGGACTCCCTGTGACGCGCTGTCTACCATCAACATTTCAAGTTCCCGTTCAACCTTGCCACCATTGACCCTTTTGTCTTGAAACCCAGCTTCTTCATCATGTTATGGCCTAGAGGTTGGAAAAAATAAATTTGGACCGATTATATTGTTAAACATCTGTCATTGTTTTTTCATCGGCATATTATATAACACGATACAAGCTTTTCAATATGTTATCAAGTCTTATTAAAAATCTTAGTTTGTTTTGATATCGATCAATCGATCGCATTTGCTTAACTATATACCTTGAAAACGTACACTTAAATATAGTAACATCGATAATAGCAAATAATGTTAAATATTTATTGCATTCGACTGCAGAAGTCTGGGTTTGCAAAACAGTTTTGTAATAATTAATGTTTCCCACGAAGTCACCTTCAACGTGTTTTCCTTTTCAAATTTGCCTCGGTACCTGGCTATATATTTTGAGACACTGACGAAATTATTTTTGTGATCAGACCAGCCTTATAACTGGACACGCACATTGAACATTAATAATTGCTATCAAAAGGTGTTCTGTGTGAGCAGATGGATCAATCATGCATGATCCTTTTCCGGCCCAGTACTTTTCACTCTTTTGTTCAGACATTTTCAAGCCCATATTATTACGGCTTTAATGGGTTTTGCAATGTGGTAACATGCGCTATGTTCGATTGAACTGACTATTCTACAAATGTAATCTTTCCAAAAGTGCAATGGCTTAACACTTTTTTCGGGTCATAATCTTCACTCTTGCTATCATCCTTCTTCTTCCTCCTTCTAATCTCTCTTTTTTTCGCAGCTTTTCTTTCTCGGATAGATTCTGGTTAACTGTGATTTAAAGGTTCTAGGTTCGATTCCAGGGACCAGCTTCACGAAGCACTCTTAAACAAGTTGAAAGAGCGTTCTATTCTTTCTAACATTTTTCTCATTGATATATTAGTTCTGTAGCTGACTTTTCCCAATTATTGTAGCCTAAGTGCACGGGCCAAAAACCTTCGTTTTGTGTAATTTAATCTGAAAGGATACCTGAGGTGTGAAGTTTATACGAATACCAGCTGTCGCTCTAGCATAACTTGGCCAACAAGCACGAAAGCCCGATATAAGCATGTCCTAATTGTGTCTACTTGGGATTGACTAACACCGTCCGACTGCTTCGAGAAATATAACATCGCGCATGGCTTGTGTTTAATAAAGATGTCTTTCGGGAATCCGGCCCCTGATTGCAATCGCATTGACATTGTGCATATATTGAAAAAATCATCAAACAAAATTAGATTTGTTGACCTCGGTTTCTCCATAACACGTTTATTCAAATGTCCCCCTATTCGGATACCAGTGATCGTAAGTGAGGGTATGCCGTGAAATTCAGGGTAACGGTTGCCTTTCCAGAGGTCTATACTTTGAAATTTATTTCACGCTCTCCTGTAATGGGATTAAGCACTCATACCTGCCAAAGTCAACTGTAAATAATACTGTTTACTGCCTTCATCAGTTTACTTGTATCTTGCACAGGTCGTAATGGAGGAGGGTGAGTTACGTTCGTTTGGATTTCCTGGCAGTGGCGGCGCCAGACCTTTTTTTCTTCTGGGGGGCACACGTGGGGCAAAGTGAAATCTTGGGGGAAAAAGTGAAATCCTGGGGGGCAAAATATGACAATTTTGAACTTTCCACCAAGTTTTGGCCCAAAACGCTGATTTTTGGTCCCAATCACTGACTTTGTTGCCCCAAATCCTTTCATTTTTCTTCGAACCGGGGGGGGGCAAACTGGTTGGTGGGTCGGCAAGAAAAAAATTTTGGGGTGGGCACATGCCCCCCATGCCCCCCCTGTCGCCGCCACTGTTTCCGGTGAAGCAGATATTTTGAACAAGATTTGTCGATGCCTTGACATCCATTTCTACTTTAATGTATACCTGCCAAAATATCTATCTTGTTTCTCTCTTTAATGTGAAAGGCGTAAAAATAAATGGATGACGAAGTCTGTAAACATTTTGTGGATTGTTTTGGTTGTTATGGGTGTTTGTTGTATACAATACTATTTGATTGCACTGCTACAAAGAAAACGTTGTGAAGGCATACAGTGTATGCCCTTGGTTCGTAATAGAAATCCTTGTAAATTTACATGCATCTTTTAATAAGTGTAATTGTACAGATTTTCTTAGATTTTCTCTCCTGTCAAATGGTCATGTTTATTTATTATTTTAAATTTTTAAATTTAAAACCGGGGGGGGGGGGGAGTCACTCACCTACACCCTAAAAATATTTTCAACAATGGGGTAATTTTTACCCCGTTTTGAGTCAACTGTGCACCGACTAAAAAGGAGTTAAAATGTTGACCACTTTTGTGGGCAAAAACGTTGGTGAAATAACCCTTTTTGTGGTGCCACTTTTGACGCCCATTTTTTTTTTAGCCGGTGCATATAGTTGACTTGGCATTTTTAGTGTTTATTAATGGATAATGGTGTAAGGCTCGCGCTTCCAAACCAGGGCATCGGTGACAGAGGGGATCTTAACAGCCTTACATGCGTCGTGGGGCTTTCCATGATGGAGTGCCCCCCCCCACATCCACTGATAAATTCTCAACGGTCCTGGATTGGCTCTAGATGACTCAACTAAGTTCTACCTATTTTGTTCTTATTCAACCATTTACAGCACAGTCAGTGACTACACTACTTCGCCTCCTATGTTTTACTTGGTATTATCCAGTACTCACATTTACCAATAGTTAAACGAATGCTCTCCCAACTGTATCATTGCTATTGCAGCTACTATCAGATCTCAATGAGAGTGTATGCATTTTTTACCACTGTATAGTGTAATGACCTCAAAATCAACTTGGTCCGATTTCCTCCTTTAAGCATTTGAAATGCATGACAAAAACTTTACTTCAGAGCACATCTTCTTTCCAATTTAAAAGGACAGCAAATAGATCTTGATGTGTTGTGCTGTTGAAGGAAGATTCCTGTCACCGTGTTTTACGAAGTGCTCATCGTTGAATCTACAACGGCTCTTTTAACAAGAGAGATGTTGAGTTCTCGCTATCCTAGTCCACCGTGGATCTACATGTATTGTGCCTTCTGTGGGTGTCTTAATTTCCCAATCCGCATGCTTCTCAAGTCCATATAGGCATATTATTAGAGTTTGTTTTTCTTGTTTGTTTATTTGCGTATTATTATTGCTTATTCTGTCAACAGAATCATAGGTTTCCTATACGGAAGCGTCTGAGTTTGGTTTTTGTCTAGCAATCTGTGTAATTTAGAGAGATCTGATAAGGATATTAAGTCTGCTAATGAAAGTGAACTGACTGATTATTTTTTTTTTAAAAACACACACACCGCTGATCACTGAACATAAAGACAACATTCACACTTTATTGACCATAATGAAATTTAAAAGGGGTTGTCAACGTCTTCAGTAGCCTCAATAGTCAATCAATAACTTCCGATTTGAGCCTGTTACAAAATCACGTTTCCCACAATCTCACAAATGTAAGGAATGCAAATCGAACCAATCCGATTTTGCACTTTTTATAAGAAGCATTATATTTTCTTCTGTATATCGGATTGGAATGAAACAAAACTGCAAATAGAAGTTAAATTATTTGGATTTTAAGGTGCTTGTTCGATCCATGTCTATTGTGTTTCTCACTTGATAGTGAAAGCTTGGCACTTGCCAATACGCCCCATCCAGTACCGTGGTAAACAACTTGCTGGTTTGATGGTAGAAGCCACAATCCATATGCCCAACCCTATCAATACTGTGCTAACATTGGTGGTTAACCACTAAAACGCGGTTTTCGTTCCTAATCTTGGGAATGAAATGGATTTGAGGGCTCATATTTAAGGACAACATTGAACAAAAATACGGCCTTTTCTCTGATATCAAAATCGATACTACTTCCGGTAAATCAGGGGGTCCCAGACACGATCGGAACATGCCACCTTTAATAGAATACCAAACAACCCATGCGTGCGTAGTTTGCAACACCATGACCCTGCCCCGAGTGTAACTTTTTGGGACAGTCTTGTATACTATTTATCGGCTCATCCAACTGCACATACTTGCCAGTCTTACTTATTTGGCCTCTACTGCTTTCTCTCTCGCTTTCTTACTCTCACTTTCTACCTTTCTCTGACTCTCAACTTCGCTTCCTTTCTCCTTCCTCATCTCCATTTCTTTCGCCCTCTCTCCCTTAAAGTCGTTATCCTAACCTCTTTCCTTTTACTCAAGCCACCACTCTATCTTCAGCTATCTTTCGATATCTTAACGGAAATATGTCATGATTCTGAATAGTGGACAAATTTGGTCTGGATGGAAAGCTTAAGTAAAGTAGATTAATATAAATCAAAATAAGTTGAAAATTGGTCCACATTGTTGATATTTTGCCCTGTTTAATTTTCCGCCAATAGCTTACTCGAAAACGCTTCGAAAAATCAATCGCAGGCAATGGTGACGTCAAAGTGATGACCCTCCATAATTTACGTCGTGGTGACCATAATATCGCAGTGGTTGCCAACTTAAAGATAATTAAAACACAACGAAATGCAAACAAAATAGTCATTCTGTAACTTATTTTTTAATTTTGATTATTACTTTCTTCATCCATCAATATTACAGTGTCAGCTAATAAACAATTCGAGTCAAAACACGATGTTTGGATCATCACTTTGACGTCCCGAGGAGAGCAAAATTGGGCGCTTTTGATCAATGAAGCCGTGGCGAAAAATACGCCCGTTTTCTTAGTCTTGTCAAAAAAGAAAAATTAAATGCCTTATTTTGTTTAATTTTACATCAAATTGTATTATTTTGTAGGGAATCGTGATGTATGCTACATATATTTATGAATGTAATCACAACTGAGCTGACAAAAATTTGCATATTTCTCTTTAATCCGTATCTGCCGTTATCTTTCTTTTTAAAATATAAAGATAACGGAAGATGAATTGGGCTGAAACGTAATGTCTCTTTTGTTAAATTTGAATTTCAATCCATCTACTCAGACTTTACGAAAAAGTTGGGAAAAGCAAAATCTGATCTTGAGGAAGTGTATGATTATGCTCAAGGATAATTGCTAAATCAATGCGAATTGGGTGGATTGGATGGAGGACACCAAATATGTTTTTTGTTACTTTGGAGGAAATCAAAACAAGATTAAATCTACTATTCGTACAGTAGCCAGAGACAGTGGACAGTGGAGAGGTAATATAGAAAACTAAAAAGGGTGTGTCAGGTTCTGAAGCAAATTTGCCCAATTGTGAATCTTTGGGTGATGATGCATTTTTTTTTAAATTCAAGTATATTAATATTACTCTTGCTCCAGCCGATAGAAGATATGTGTGAACATCGCAGGATGGATGGATGTTTTAAATTGGTTTAAATACACCTGTAATGTTGTGTTTAACTGTTTGATTTTGTCAACGATATTGACACAAATTGTTAATTTTGTAGAAGATCCTCTGAATGCAGCTATGGAAAGGGGGCGAGTAGTTAAGCAATAGCCAAAGCAAGGAATCATTATATTGATTTCAAAGCACGATAGCGATAAGAGGAAAATGGGGAGCTCTCGACCCATCACTTTGTTAATGTAGAGGTTAGGATTGCTACAAAGGCCATGGCTGCTAGACCTAAGAAATTTTACCTTATGGAAAAAAGACGGCTGCTTTGGCTGAGGGTAGATTTTTGGGGATCCAGTTACGTACAGTTCGTGATCGTTTTTAAATTTGCTAAACAGTGTAATATCTAGGGCTGTTGACTGTTGACTTTGAAAAGGGCTTTGATCGTTGATCATCAATATAGAAATAGAAACCCTGTTCTACCTGAGCCATTTTTTTGGATAACAAAACTCCGGGGTGTGGTTACCACCCCTGTGATTTTTCGTTTATGAAACATCCGATCCTATAAATTTTGGTACCACAGGATAGAAAACTTAGAGTTTTTCTTTCTATTGGTATCAACATAAGTACCAACATCACCATTAAGACGTCACTATGATTCATTGATATTTTGCATTTATGATTTAAACACATTATTATAAAATTGATCTGAATAATCAACTAGTCATTCCCAAAATTAGAGCCAAAACCGCGTGACAATCGGACAGTTCCTAAATTTGTTGGTTAAAAAATGAATTTTCCCTGATGCACAATGGAAATTGGGTGTTTACTGACATGCGAACTTTATGACGTCAAGTGTCTGTGATATTTCATGTGGTACCCCCCCCCCCCCCACATCCATCGATTGGGATCACCCCCTCTGAATCTTACCTATCGCCCGGGGATGTTTGTTTGGGAGGAAAAGGAGCGGAAAATCTCAATTGACAATAGCATGGGAAATTAATTGGCACCAAAATGGGGTTTTAGCAAGGCTGGGGAAAAACGAAGGGAGGGGGTGGTAACGAACCATGTTTATGTATTGCTCCTTATGAGATTGTTGTGGTCAAGAGGTTGGCTTTGTAGAAACTCTTCTGGATTTGAAAGGCGATTGGAAGCAGGTATCTGTCCAAACATGGTGCTTTCACGTAATTGGCAGCTACGCTCTTGCATGCTCGCACGCTACGACGGATGATTGGTGGAGCAAATTCCTGCTGGGATGTGTAAGTTTAGGGGTAAGAGGTTAGGGGTAATGGTGTATAATTATAAATACACAATGGGCTCTGAAAGTAGTTAATGTTATAAATCTACACATTGGTCAACATTTTTGCATCAATTTCTTTCAAAAATGACCTTTAAGATCGATTATAATAACAGCACAGATACTGCTTGGGACGGATATCTGTGTAATTGTTAAAGGGATTAAAAGGGGGATATGTGATTGTAGAAAATGGCATGAAAAATATTATAAAATATAAATCTAAAAACTTTAAAGACACAGTCCGAACTACACGAATAAAATTGTGATATAGACTTGGTATCAAAATCATCAGGGAAAATGCAGGCTCTAGTAACTGTCCTGGCCGAGAAGTCACGGCTAACAGAAACGTGCAGCCGAGACTAACCCGTTACCGCCTTGCCAGAAACATTCTCAATGTTCAGTGAACTGCTGGTTTCGGTGCGAACAGAAAAGGCCAAAAATTTGCAGAAGAAATCACGGTAGAAATAACGGACTACTCAGCCGTTGTGTTGATAGTAATATGACTCGTTTAGAGTGTAGGGAAATAACGAAGGAGTTGCATGTACGTATACAGTGATGCGGAATGGTAGTTTCCTTAGCAATAGATTATATTGTTCTACTTTTTGTAAATAATATAATTGTTTCTACTTTAGAATACCTATCATTGAGTTTGTAGAGTAACGATTTTGCAAGTATAAGTCAATGAATTGGTTGTTGTTAAGTTTATTAATAATGATTTATTTCACGTCTGAGTACATGCAAAAAAAATAACCCAAGTTCATATAATTTTAAAGTATTCTTAGCCGGATTCTGAGTAACAAAAGTCACTCACTAATTTGGTAAGGCCATTAGTTTATTCTCTCTTTATTCATAAAACCCATAAAGAAGTACACAAAGGCCAGGACATTGTTTGGAACCCCAAACAGAAGCAGGGCAAACATGCCAAAAACACGTCAAAAACATTTAAACACAACAAGCAACAGCGCATCAATTAACAGTATTACAAAATAGAAGATTCAAAGATAGTGGCAGGACAAAACAGGAAAAAGGGCCTAGGTTTGTTAGAGAATTAGCATTATGCGCGCATTCCAGAGTAGCTGGAAACAAGTGCAGCTGACAAGCTCCCTTTTCATGGTCTTAACTGGTTTTGGTAGCTGCTTGGAAGAGAATCTGGATTGTTTTTCATTTTTTTTTTTTTTCTTTAGAAATCACAACCACGCTACCAATCTAGACACCAAACAAAATCACATTTATAACCTTTTTGGTCAAAGTCTTGATAAGATGAGTATATTTGGAGACATTGCGGTCATGTGCTTTGGGATATTTGTTTAAAGGACCGTAAGCTCAATGAGTTTGACTGAGGAGCCTTCAATGACGCCCAGAATCCGGTTTTGAAAGTTTGAATGAGAATATGAGGGGGATTGTACCCCCTGCATTTGATAACCAGACAATTCGGCAAATAAGGAACAGAATGAACTTATCCTTAAAATTTTTTGACAAGATGGGAGAGGATATTGTTATGCCGCCACGTAAGGCGCCCATGTTCAAGTGAAACGGGACAAGAGTTGAGAACGTGGAGAAGTGTCTTTTGTTGCCACATAATCTACAGTAGACATGGTCCTCTTGCCAATGTGCGAGATTATTAAGATTATTTTTGTATGAAAGGAAATGCATTTTAAAGTCAGAAATTACCTAAAAGTCACGACGAAAAAATCATCCATATCAGATATCGCCAAAAAATGAGTCTATACGAGCCCCTTGGTAACGTAAGTGTTAATAATCAGAGGGCGTTTAATAAACCAGTCACACAAATGCCTTGCGATGTGCCTTACTGCATTTACTGAACACTATCGGACCTAGAATAAAAAATGTTCAAGATTTAAGACCACAAACATCCAGATTCCTTCATACCATTCTTAAGTACGGGTGGCTTTGTTAGGCTAAATAGGCTTAAAAAGTGCAAAAGTTGTAGTTTCTATTTGGTTAAGAATTAGGGCTGGTATTCTGAAAGGGGAACTAAACTTTAAGACCTTGGTTTAAACCAGGGTTGTCTACAAGAGGGGACCTTTTTTTTCTTCAACATAGCTCTAACGTGTGCTGTAACGGTGAGAAAATTCCTCATGGATGGGCTGTTCCAGCCATCGGAAAAAAAAAGAAAAAACATGAGAAAATTTCTCACACTTTACATTTAACTTTCACAGTATTTTGAAAGGAAAAAGGTCCCCTCTTGTAGGACTACCCCTGGTTTAACCCCAGGACTAAAGTTAGTCCTCCTTTCAGAATACCAGCCAAGATTTCTAGGATCTGGGGATGCTCTTATTGAGGTGATTTTGTTTCCACTGATGCATTGTGGGATTGACTTAATATCCTTGAGGGTTAATATAACCCGAGTTTTATCTTAGAACATTAAAAGGTCACCATATTCCTCTACCAACGTATGATTATATAATAATTTATTTTTTGGCTTATTGCAAATTATAAACACTTCCTACGATACCAACAATTGGCATTACCTTTGACTCAGCTATGACCATGTCAGATCTGTTACATCTCTGTGCAAACTTTCTACTGTGGAACGTGGCTAGATGCGCCGTTTCAATCAATCCATAGCCATTCTAATGCTATATGCGGGCCTTGTTTATCTAAGTTAGACATGGTAATGCACTTTTTTCTTGGTTGCAGATAAAAAGAGTTGCTCTTCTACAGCGCCACAAACCGTGCTGGCCCGCATAGTTTTTCTTCAAGTTTCCCGGGACAATTTACATCCCCGTTGTTAGACTCTTTACGCTGGTTACCCATTGACAAACGTATTAAATTCAAAGTTCTTGTCTAAATCTCCAAGGCACTGAATGGTCTGTCACCTGTCTATCTTCAAGAATTGTATCACCATTCACTGGCGGATCCAGGGGTGTGCGGGCGCCCCCGGTAATTTGTGGGCCAAAAATCTGAAATATCAGCCATTTTTTACCATAACTACCTTCCAACGCCTCCGGTAATTTTGGCATTTTTCAGGGCGTGAATCCGCCCTTGCCATTTAATATTCCCTCAAGGGAAGCCTTCCGCTCAAGTAGGCCTATGACAATTCTCGCCTCGTTAGCCCCCCGCCCACGTAGGAAGGACGGGTGATGGATCTTTCAGTGTCTACGGCCCAGATCTCTGGATCATTACTACCACTACCATCACCATCGGTCAGCCCCCACAGCTCATTCTTTCAACACGGTTTAAAAACCTCCGTGTACTAAATTTTGTATTTTCTGGTTGTTTTCATGTATCCTTGTCATTCACTTATATGTTCTTTTGTGAAGCGCATGATCACTTCCAGGAATTGCGCTATATAAGCATCGTTATTATTATTCTTATTATGATTAGTATTATTATTATGTATTATGTGTAATTTTCGATGGGTGCAATTCATTTCATATTGAATTTCTGTGTTGTCTTGGGATCTTATGAGTAGGTAGTGCTGGCACTAAATGTCTGGCATGCTATGCTTTATTCCATAAAACCCTTTAAAGCTGGGGGACACCTTATCTTGGTTTCTAGTAAACGGTTGAAGTGACCTATTTTACTCAATTTCAAACTATTACCCGACAGCATTTATTGGCCATATACCAGTGTTCAAAACTATTTAAACAATTTAAAATTTTCACTTTGGTATATCAAAAGTACGGGATAGGGTCTCCCCAAGTAGGTGAAGTTGTCTGCAACAGGAAGCTTTTCATTATATTGATGGGCAGTTTCACATAGGATAGGCTGACCCGAGCTGGTTGGTACAACATAACTTTTTTGGATGTGGTATAAAAATGTCCAAATACGCTCTCACAAAAACCCCAAAATGTCAGTTAGAACTTGTACTTCCCTGCTCACGATTTTTTGACGGGAAACTAGTTGTGAAATGTAATAAAGATATTGCAGGGTTAAAGATACCGTAGTAAATCACCCGTATTAGTAAGAGAGTAGTCCCGGGGTCAGTTGACATTAGAGATACCAACGGGACTTAAAGCTAACTTTGTTTGTTGTCATTTTTCAAGTCAAGCCAAAAAAATTGTTTTGGATCAAAAAGATTCCAGTTGATGGTCCTAACACATGGACATTTGCGATAGACTGACTTTGTGGTAACCATTTCGTCAGCTTGAATGCAAAAACCAACAGTAAGTTCATTTTTACGATTTGTAACATGAAGAACATTTTTGTGTTTCTATTGGCCTTTCTATGGGTGTCCATAATTATAGTAGCAGTGGCGGCCGCAGAATCTCTTTTTCAGGGGAAACAGGGGCACAGCGATTTTTTTGGGGATGGGGTAAATTGTAAAGTATTTGGAGGATTTTTAAAACCACTTTTGTTTGGTGGCCCCAAATCCCCAAATTTGGTGTTTTTTGGCCCCAAATCGCCGAATTTTTTGCCAAAATTCCTCATTTTTCTTTCAGCCAGGGGGGGGGGATTTTTTTTAAAAATTGAAGAACAAATTCCCCCTGCCCCCCCCCCCCCCCCCCCCCCCGTGGCGCCGCCGCCACTGCAGAGCGGGTAATTTAATAGTAATGTATTTTGTATGTTATTAATCAATAATTTGTCTCCTTGATAAAAGGATTATTTACAAAGAAGAGAACGAAGTGAAATCAATATTTTCGAGGTTTCAACGTTGGTCTTGCTCACTGAAAGGGGGCAGAATTGTTAATGCAAACCAAAGTAAGTGCCTCTAACGGATGATCCCCTGTTGCACCAAAATGCAAACAAATACGATCTAAGGCCTTTTATGTAATTGTAAGTTCATCCGTTGCGGTCATTTAGCGAACAAAAATGGAGGTACCACCTTCATGGGGGCAGGACCCCCGGGGTGTCCCGTCCAAAGTCGGAAGGTAGGGGGGTGGTTGCCACCTACCTATACTTTAATGTAAGTATGATGCTAACTGTAAGCAAGTACTTTGTATTTTTTCAATTATTATTTAGAGTAATAACATAGTGTATACTTACTTTGGCACCCAATTTTGCTTGGCATAAATGCAAAACCGTCGAAAAAAACCCTCGATTTTTGGCGATTTGCCTATACAAATTTGCGTAAAAATAAGCTCTGGTATGACGTCACTATGAGTCATGTTGTTTAAAACTTGATATGTCTGCCTTGAATTTGAGAAATAACATATGAGCTACACACTGATACGCAACATGAGTTTGTCGTTAATGTTCAAGAAATTTGACGTTTGTCGTTTAATTACGACCCGTGGTTCCGTGACCGTCTAAAAAACCCTTGGTTGGACGAGGGTTAATGCAAACCAACTTAAGTACCACTTACGTTAATCTTTCCATTAAATGGAAAACGCGATTGCCAACGTTATCTTCCTCGTTCTAATTAAAACCTTTTTAATCACTAACATATCTTCACACATAGTTTAAATTATGGGTGCGAATACCTCCTCTTTCGAAATTCACAAAAAAACTAAGTGTTTTCGACAAAATGCACTTACGTTGGTCTTCATTCGCCGACTAATGTCGTCTAAATTAACACTTCCACCAAGTAATGTCTGCCGTGGGTATGGTTCAAAAGCCAGTTACTATCGAAAAGAGTACTCCTTATTTTTTTGGTTGACTATACGGATTCAAATGTTTTGTTTTCATTTTGCGAACAAGTGTGAGTGATTCACATTCCCATATATTTTTTCCTCAATTTTTGTAGCGCTCTGATCTGAGTGATGGAATTTAAACTTTGAGATCTGTGGTGACCACGACACATAATAACCGAAAATCAATTAGACATTTTCCACGGCAAAAGACTGTTCATTTTTGGTGACTTTTACATTGGCAAAAGACCTAATTTAATCTCATTGTTTCATTTCATAAAATAAGGTGATTTTGATTTTATTAAAAAGTTGTTTTTCCATACATTTTTTTAGGTCACAAGGAACAACCCTACTGTTCTTAATGTTAAGAATACTACAGACCG